>CAUYRT010076749.1:0-28484 GCA_963574885.1 Lepilemur ruficaudatus
AGAGTCTCACTCTGTTGCCTGGGCTAGAGTGAGTGCCGTGGCGTCAGCCTAGCTCACAGCAACCTCAAACTCCTGGGCTCAAGCAATCCTTCTGCCTCAAGCAATCCTTCTGCCTCAGCCTCCTGAGTAGCTGGGACTACAGGCATGTGCCACCATGCTCGGCTAATTTTTTCTATATATTTTTTAGTTGGCCAATTAATTTCTTTCTATTTTTAGTAGAGATGGGGTCTCGCTCTTGCTCAAACTGGTTTTGAACTCCTGACCTGGAGCGATCCACCCGCCTCAGCCTCCCAGAGTGCTAGGATTACAGGCGTGTAATTTTTCTATTTTCTGTAGAGATGGGAGGTCTCACTCTTGCTTGGGCTGGCCTTGAACTCCTGACCTTAAGTAATCTTCCTGCCTTGGCCTCCCAAAGTGCTAGGATTACAGGTGTGAGCCACTGCTCCCAGCCTTAATTTCCTTTATTATTTTGAGCAGTTTGATAATGATGTGTCTGGGTGACTTTTTCTTGTTTGGGGTTCACTGAGTCTCTTGAATCTGTAAGTTCATGTCTTTTGCCAAATTTGGAGAGTTTTTGGTCATTATTCCTCTAAATATATTTTCTGTATTACACTTTTTCACCTCTCCTTCTGACACTCTGAAGACATAAATATTAGATCTTTTCATAGTATCACAAAGTTCTCTGAGATTTTGTTTGTTTTTTTCTTCAATCTTTATTCTCTCTGTTGTTCAGATTAGATAATTTCTTTTCATCTTTCTTGAAATTCAATGACTTTCTTCTGTCATCTCCATTCTGCTAATTCAATTCATTCAGTGAATTTTTAGAATTTCAGTTATCGTAGTATAATTTTCATTCTAAAATTTCCCATTTGGTCCCTTTTCATATCTCTATTTCTCTGCTGAGACTTTCTATCTTTCCATTTGTTACAAAGGGGTTCACACTTACTTGTTGAAGCTTTAGGGAACTCTTAAGTAGGTCACAATACAGTTTTCCTAAGAGAAGATTTTGGTGAAATATCTACTTGTGTTTTCTCCTGTTCCATGTATGCATACATGGAACCATCTACTAAAGAAGAGTTAACACTACAGAGAAACCTAAATATTGAATCTCATTATCAGAGATCGCTAGTCTATTTTCTATCCCCTAGGTGTTTAAAGGCCTGTTGTTTACTATTACCCTGAAAAGTAATCATACTTATGTAAGTCTGATGTCCCAAGACAGCAGCATCCTTCTTGTGACCTGCAGCTTCTCATAATTAGGCCTAAATCTTTACACCTAGGAGGTGTTTCAAACCTCTGCACGTGACAACATCCTTTAGTCCTGTAATTAGTGTTTTCTATCCCGACCTGCCTTTTGTTTAGACTTCTGACGCAAATGTTTAATGAAGAGATGACAGTGCTAAAAACCTATGGGAGAGTAGACCCGGCTTCCTCCCTACACCCTTTATTTGGAAACTGATCTTTCCTTCCACAGGTGGAGCACACAGAAGCTGCCATGCTTTTAAAGACCCTGATCTCTTAGCTGTGGTAGGTATTTTTCAGCAGCCAGTCATTTATTCCAGCTGGGCAATCAGAGACCTTCTTCAGGATTTTAAAATTTGGTATTAATACAAGACGGTGTGTGTGCTAGCCTTTGGGGGTAGGAGCTGTAAAATGTGAATGTAAGACAGTGGGTGACTTTGTTTGCTGCCCTGTGTAGATAGTGATATTCAGTGAGAAAAAATGAAGCTGACATACAAATATCAGAGAAGGAGAGACAGACACAGAGTTCTGTGGCACTCAACCCCCCCAGTTCCGGCTGTGCCTAAATTCCAGCTTCATTCGTTCCTAGCATTCCAATATTCCCATTATTTGGTTTCTAAAATTTGCTGAGTTTGCTCACCATTGTACATCTAATATGAAACACAGAGCCCAGCAATTCAAATAAACCAGATTAGATAGATCTACATCCATATCTGTATCTTTATCTATTTTTATATCTTTATATATATCTGTTGAATGAATGTTGAATCACATGAGTTGCACCAGTAATTCCAATACATTCCCCTTTTAATCTAAGCTGGATTTCTGCCACTTTCTTTTTTTTTTTTTTTTTTTGAGACAGAGTCTCACTCTGTTGCCTGGGCTAGAGTGCCGTGGCGTCAGCCTAGCTCACAGCAACCTCAGACTCCTGAGCTCAGGAGATCCTTCTGCCTTAGCCTCCTGAGTAGCTGGGACTACAGGCATGTGCCACCATGCCTGGATAATTTTTTCTAAATATTTTTAGTTGGCCAATTAATTTCTTTCTATTTTTAGTAGAGACAGGGTCTCGCTCTTGCTCAGGCTGGTTTCGAGCTCCTGACCTTAAGCGATCCACCCGCCTCGGCCTCCCAGAGTCGTAGGATTACAGGCATGAGCCACCGCGCCCGGCCTTCTGCCACCTTTAACAGAGTTCTAACCTACATGGTAACCTAAAACAACTACTGCAAACATTACTCAGAAACCTCTTTTGTTTTTCTAAATTGGAGGAAAACAATTGCAGACGATAGTGGCTTGTACTGGGGTATTGGCAGTGGAGATAAAAGTTGATGAACTAGAGATACATTATGAACTCAGGAGTCTCAATAATCCAGGAGAAGATTGACATCCTTGTGGATTATCTAGGCCAGTAATCCCCAAACCTTGGTAGCGAGCTACCAGAATCATCTAGGGAGTTACCAAAGCAGATTGCTGAGGATTCAGTAGACTGGGGTAGAGCCCAGGAGTCTGTACTCTCCAGGAGCCCTTGAGAGATTCTGATACATCTCCAGGCTTGAAACAACCATAGATTTTTGCCATTATTCCAGGTCAGCTTTATTTCCACACCCCAGAAGATCTAGGTTAACTGCTCACATGGCCCAGTCAGCACGGGTTAAGAGCGTAGACTAATCTCAAAGCAGTAACACCACATTAGGAAGCAGCAATGGGTGTCCCAGATTCTGGCCTAATGACAAGCAAATTCAAGTCCCCCCACAGCCAATCCAACCTCAAACAGCAGGAGTGCTTGGGGGAAATGAGATCTTGTATTCAATTGACTTCTCTAACTAACCTTGTTTTGGTTACTTTGTTAAGAAAGTTTTCTAAAAGTGTGTATGTAGTTTTGTCTTTTTGTAAAAGGCAGAATGGTAGGCACGTGTGAATCTTTGATTATTGGAGTCCTTAGTTTGAGGATTGTCTTCATGAACATAGTCTGGAACTGGGATTGGTGAGTTGGCCTGAAACAGCAGGCTCCCAAGGCAGAAGCTGAGGAGAGGGGACTTTAATGCCCCCCACTGCCTAGGGTCCCCAATAGTCTCCCTCACATAAGCCACCACAAATAAATACATGTGCTACCTAAAAATAATAGATTTGTGTCTGCTAAGGGAAAAAGGGTTTTAAGCTACCCTACATAAGCTACCCTACTCTTTTACTCTAAGTAAAAGAGTTCCTTAATTTCCCCTATTGCTGCCCCCAAAATCCTCCTTTATGAAAATTCCAAAACCATCACTGGCTCCAGGAAGGATTTGATGCCAGTCCAAATTCTCTTCCATATATAGTGGTGTAAGCCTAAAATTCTACTAATTTTCTTGTGCTTCCAGCCAAGATGGACTAACAGAGACCAGATACACCTTCCTGTCTGGAACAACCAAAACTGGACAAAACATAGGCAAAAAAAATTAGCTTTCAAGACACTAGACATCAGGCAACAAAAGACAGTGACCCCCGTCAGGTGGGAAACAATCAAGGTGAGACCTAATGACTGCCCCAGTTTACTTCCTTGAAAGTTTCCAGGCCACAGTATAGGGTAGAGGTAATAAATACTGATTAAGGTGATGTTTTCCTGGATGTGTGTGTGTGTGTGTGTATATATATATATGTTCAGTTTCTTCTATGTTAATCATACCTCAATAAAGCTGTTAAAACAAAATTCTATGAATAGAGCTTCTTTCCTGGAGCTGTCGCTCTGATGCCTGCTCAAATGGAAATCCCACCAAGGGAGTAATCATTTTAAATCTGTATTATTAAATTATCACACTGTGGTTTCGAGCACAACATTTTATAGGGAGAGCAAAGATGATTACTAGGTGCTATGGTTTGAATATTTGACCCCTTTGAAACTCAAGTTGAAATTTAATCCCTAATGTGGCAGAACTGAGAGGTGGAGCCTTGAAGAGGTGATTGGGTCCTGTGGTCTCTGCCCTCAAAATGCCAATAGTGCCCCTTGAGAAAGCCTGGTAGAAGGAATTCAGCTGCACTGGCTGTGGGGCCTTCCCGAACACCAGCATTACAACGGAGTCTCAATGTCTGTTTTGAGCTAGGGCTTGCAATACTAAATGGAACACTTACTAGTCATTCCTGTCTTAGCCAGTAAGTTTTTCTAACGTTTTAGTTTCAAATATAATCAAAACCTTCAAAGCCTTGAGAACTCTGGCAGTCACACTGAGACCATTTTTATAGCTAATTCCTTAAACTCTAATTTAAGCACCTTTAAGAAAATTACAGTTACTGTAGCCAACTTTCCACCAATTTTCTTGTCCAGGATAATTGGTTATATGGTTAAAATTCTATAAAGCAAATTGGTAATGTGTTCCCAGTGGTGGCAGGGGGAACTTCCTAAATTTTTTGTTTTGTGGGGGGAGACAGGAAGTTATAATAACAAAATTTAGGTTTGGAAGAGACCTTGTAGATCCTCTTGTTCAAACAGTGAGAGGTGAGAATGAGAGAAAGTAGAGTGAGAAAAGGCCCCTGTCCAGACACTTAAGCAAGGCAGCATGGTACACCATGGGTTTGTGAATACTCACCAGTTAGGAGTTCACTTTGCAATGCTTTCCTAACCTGGGTATTCCCCCTTGCCATGACCTGTCTTTGAGGGCCCCAATTCATATTAATTTTCTCCATGCCTATCTAACCCTTGACTGGCAGCTCCTAGAATCCCATGCTCCTAACTTAGTAAACTCCTTTTTAAATGTACACCCAGATTTCACTCTCACCTTCCAGACTGAAATTTCAACTGCAGATGAACTTCTCCACCAGCTGAGGCCCACTAGGAACTCAAGCTTAATTTGTCTAAACCTGGGCTTAATCCTTCCTGCTATACTTATTTCTTTGAAGTGTATCACCGTTCAGTCACCCCAGCTTGAAACCACAGTGGTTTCTCTCTCTGTTTCCTCTTTTCACTCCATGACCAGTCTTGTGGATTCTGCCTCTGAAGTGTCTCTTCCAAAATCCACCCCTTTCTCTTTATTCCTGCTATCACAAGCCCAAGTCAGATGACTGGGCATCCCGCCAATCTTTGGTCTATCCCCACCTCAATCTTTTTTTTTTTTTTTTTGAGACAGGGTCTCACTCTGTCACCCAGGCTAGAGTGCGATTATAGCTCACTGTAAACTCAAAGTCGTGGACTTAAGCGATCCTCCTTCTTCAGCCTCCCAAGCCAGTACTACAGGTGCACACCACCAGGCCTCGCTAATTTTTAAAATTTTTTTGTAGAGATAGGACCTCACTATGTTGCCCAGGCTGGTGTCAAACTGTTGGCCTAAGGTGTTCCTCCCACCTTGGCCTCCCAAAGTACTGGGATTGCAGGCATGAGCCACTCTGTACCTGGCTCACTTCAATCCATTTTAAGCAGATTGTTTTTTTGTAATAATGGCTTTTATCATATTCTCCTGGTCAAAACTTTGTCTGGTTTTCTCATATCCTATGAAATGAAATGTAAAGACTTCATCTGGACTTTTAAGACCCTCCAAAGTATGGGCCCGGTTTCACTTTCAGGTTCTATTTTTAAATCACACTGGACTGCTTACTGTTCCTAATGCATGGTCTGTTGTTTCCTGCCTCTATCCCTTCTTCCACTCTTTTCTCCACCTGCAGTATCCCATCTCTGTGTGCACTATTCCTCTACCAACTGTCTTCTGGCATCTTGACTTCTCTCCACAACTGAATATAATCTTTCCCTTCTTTAAATCTCTTTGACGAATTGCTCGAACTCATTTAGGACATTTAGCATATGTACTTTGTATTATTTTTATTTTTGGAGAGGCTGTATATCGTGGTTACAATCAGCTTCTCGAGGATCGGATCTCTGCCTTAATTATCTTTGTATCCATTATAGAGCCTAACATGGTACCCTACACAGAGCTGGAGCTGATAGGGGGTTTGAATTTAATTTTAATCAATTATTTATCTATATCGTAACATCTATATATTCAGTTGAAATGAGAAAAATTATACTTTACTGTTTAACTAACTGGATTTGAATTTAGGAGAAAGTTCTCTCAAAATATCTTCATTATTGCATATATGAGATTAATAGAACTCAGTCCAAAGCCATTAGTAGAGAAAAAGCATGGAGAAAAACAAGTCACAATGTAGATAAGTTTTGATCAGCAAGTTAAAAACATACTCCAAACAACAATCTTACCTGAGAGAGGATTCATTCAGACTTCTAGGTTCTTTGCTTCTCCAAAAGACAGGGCCATTATTCTCTTCCTTGACTTAAAAAAAAAAAAAGTTATTCGGTCATTAATTAAATAATGATGGAGACCTAGTTGCATGTACTAATCTGATGACTGTTCATAAATCCTCACAAAAACTTGGCAAGTCCCAAATTGCACGCTTTGCAGCATGATGGAGCAAAAAGAACCCTGGCTTTGACATTAAAACACGTGCTTAAGTTCAGACTCTTCCAATAACTGTATTGCTCTGGCCTCAGAGTCTTAATTTGTAAAAATGAGGATGATAATTCTGTGAAAGCAAATGGGATTAATGTATATAAAAATGACTTATGTGATGCCTGGCAGAGTCAGTATGCAATAAACATTAGCTTAAAGTAAAAATCAAAAAAATAATCATAACTTAACATCAAGAAAACTGTCGTATGTTTCCCATTATGTGAGTGTATTTTGTTTGTTTATTTTGGGGAATAAGTAATAACAGTGTCTAATGAGTATTCTGAACAAGAACCAAATTTACGTTTCCATAAACTACTGCAAGAGGTCAGTATTTGCTGCAAAGATTCAATCCCGGGGGGAAATTGAAGTGTTCCCTGCCTAACCTCCTCCCCATCCCTGCAGAAGGAGAGTTAGGAGAGTGATGAAGTGTCCCGACCCGTGCGTACGTGCGTACGTTATTCGCAGAACCTGGAGGAGGGAGCGGGAGCTAGATGGGACAAGAGACGCGAGAGATGGAGACAAGACAGTATTCTGATCAAGTCTCGTTTATTGAGCATGAGGTTACAGCTTTTATAGACAAGTGAGAGGGGACTGCCCAGTCACAATGCAAATTAGGTGAAGAAAGGACTGACCAATCAGGAAGCATTTGAGGAGTTACAGCTTGCAGTTCTCAATTAGGTCCAGTATGTAAACGAGGCATCCAAAAGCATCCAATCAGGGGATAGCAAATGCAAAGCCACATCATTGGCTGCAAAGCAAAACTTATCATTCCTGGGAAACAGAAACTTAATTTCAACTATGAGGGGGAGAGTAAGGCTCAGGCATCAAGGCTATGGCTGGGCCTCTTGGCTCCGGACAGGAAAGCATTTTTGCAATGGATGAAAATAAAATGCAATATTTCAAAAAATTGGTGTGATGTTGCTAAAATAGTCCTCGGGAGAAGTTTATTGCAATCAATGCCTGTGTTAGAAAAGAAGAAAGGTCTCAAATTAATGACCTTGACTTTCACCTTTAGAAACAAACAAAAACAGAAGAAAAAAAATAAGGAGCCAGAGCAAATAAAACCCAAAGTAGAAGGAAAGAAAGAATGAAAACCAATAACACTGAAAAGAAAAGCAATAGAGAAAAATTAATGAAACAAAAGCTGGTTCCTTGAGAAAGTAAAATTGAAAACCCTCAGTCCGATTCATCAGGAAGAAAAAAAAAGAGGGAAGACAGAAATTGCCAATGTGGAGAATTAAAGAGATGACCTCAGTACAGATTCTAAAGATAGCATCATAATAATAAGGGAACATTATGAAGAACCCTATGTATTCAACAACTTAGTTGTAATAGATACATTCCTTGAAAGACAAATTATCCAAGCACACTCAAAAAGAAACATATAAAATTAATATCTCTGAGTTTATTAAAGAAATTTAATATATATTTAAACCTTCCCTCAAAGAGTCCAGGTATCTTCACTTGTGAGTTCTACCACATGTTGAAAATAAACAAATCAATCTACTTAATGTCTTCCAGAAGATTGAAGAGAAAGAGATATTTGTTTCCCAATTCAATGAGAGCAGCATTATTCTTATACCAAAGCCTGCCATAAATATAATAAGAATGAAAACTGTACCTCTATATTCTTAATAAACACAGTTATAAAAGTTCTAAACAAAATGTAACCAAACAATGTATATGCAAATGATAAAGTATCATGGCCTAGTGTGGTTTATTATAGTAACACTAAGTTTTTTAACTTCCAAATGTCAATCAATGTCACCAGTTTATTAACAGATGGAAAAAACATTAATAAATATTAATATCTTTAAAAGAGTAGGAATTGCATTTGACAAAATCCAACATCTATAGCTGTTAAAAAACAAGCACATTAAGTAACACTTAGCAAACTAGGAACAGAAAGAAACTTCTCAGCCTGGTAAAGGGCATTTAAAAGATCGAATGCTTCCTTATTAAGGGCAGGGACGACCCAACGATGCCCACTCTGACTACTTCTGTTCAACATTGTGAAGGAGGCTCTGGACAGGGCGATAAAGCAAGAAAATAGAAGTAAAATAAGTTACAATGTGTGTTTACTCCACAAATGATCTTCTGGAAGTAATAAATGAGTTTTAAAAGGTTGTGGGACATAATATATAAAAAAAGTATTTCTGTCTGTTTGATGGTACTCATTTTGCAAACACTGCATTTGTTTGTCGTGGTAGACTCAGACGTCATGTGAAATTTTTTTCCCTATGGAATCAAGCCTAAATGAGCTTATTTTGATTACATTAATAGCCAAATCTCTGATGAAAGACACCAGGAAATAATAATCAGACTCATTCAGACATTTCTGCTGCAAATGTGAAGCCACCCAGCAGTGACTCATGGATTTGCAGCTTTTAAGGGAATAAAAAATACGATGTCATGTGAGGCATGAGTCAAGGAGGAAGAATAGAAATTGATGCAGACTCGTCACAGTCGGGAAGAACAGGCTTTTCCACCAGTCTCGGTTCCAACAAGCTGGAAGTTGGATGTGTGAGCACGCTACAGAGCTTGGGGGCAGAACCCCACCTTCTCCTTTGCAAATTCGTGACCTCAATTCTTCTTCCTTTGAAAAACGTTTTTTATTTATTTTATCTTAAAATATAAGTAGATATTTATCTTAAGAAATAGCCATGCAGATTAGACAAGAAATCAAAAATCATTAAAGTTCTACTGCTCACATACTGGTGACTTTTTCCAAGCAAATATAAATACAAGCGTGTGTGTGTGAACAGCAGTGGTGTTCTTTACTACTAAACAGAGGTTGTCTACAAATAGTGCTCATATTTCTAAAATAATATCAAAAGATACAAAATAATCGCAGGTGGCTTCTCTGTTTCCTTGCTGATCGGTCCTACTTCTGAGCCGATGAGATAAATGTGCATTGTACAGACCGATGCCTTTGCTACGAGCTCGACCACAACCTTGTGGATGCCGCTTAGAGCTTATGACCCCTTGCAGCGATGCTCCTCACTAACTCAGCACCGCAAGCCATCCTGTAATTAGTCGCAGGCCAGATCAATCCTTTATAAATACGCCCCCTGGATTGAAATCGATAATCCATTAGCCCAATGGATTCTGCATGTTCCTCTGAATCTGGACAACGTGGTGTTATTTTAAATGGCCTCAGCTGGACAACTTTTGACCCTAAGAGCTGACCCACTTACGGGTGACCGCCTACTGCTCACACGGGAATGTGGGCTGGGCGGGGTTAGTGGTAAGTGACTTTGGCAAAAGCTTCCGCAGCCAAGACAGCAAGAACACTTATTCAAAGACATTGATTCATACTTGACAAAATCATTTCCTTTCAAAATGGGCAAGCAGGTGGCTGCGATTTATATCTGTTAGGTTTCCCCCCCGCTGCTGTTAGTTTTCATTCTTTACTGACAGCTTTTTAACAAAACTGCTAATGGACACGTATTCATACTGCTGGGGTTTTTTTCTACGTCCGTTTCCTCCTTGCCTCCGTCATGAAAAGTTTTAATCAGAAACGTAAGCACTGTCTATTAGAAATCCAATGAGCAAAATAATTAATGTACTTCCTTTTTATAAAGAAAAAAACATACGTCTAAAT
This sequence comes from Lepilemur ruficaudatus, assembly GCA_963574885.1. Classification (NCBI taxonomy): domain Eukaryota; kingdom Metazoa; phylum Chordata; class Mammalia; order Primates; family Lepilemuridae; genus Lepilemur; species Lepilemur ruficaudatus. The sequence goes on from CAUYRT010076749.1 coordinate 10,273, forward strand.
AGATCACTTGTGGAGAATTATGAGCAAGGACAGATTCTGATTTCACATTGTGGAGTTGTGCAGTTTTCTCCTGCCAGGGCCTGAGCTATCATTATAATCAAAATTCTTTTTTACTTGAAAAACCCAGATGAAATTTCAAAATTTCTAACTAGTGCAAGATGGAGGCAGATAGCAGTCAATGCAAAAAAACTAATGGAAACTCAGATCCGTGGACCACGCTGAATAATTACACAAGGTGATCCGTCTCCCATTATTACATCTCCATCCGTTCCTCTCGCAGAGATATGAGGGAACCATGTTGGTGTTTGTAGAAGTCATGGCAAGAGGAGAACAGAGTGAGCATCTTTGCTCGTTCTGCAGACACTTCCGTAGACAGCAGGAATGGGCATCGCCGTCTCTGTCGTGCAGGTGGGACGTGTTTGTGCAGCTTATATTTTCAATGCACGAGCCCGTGCAAACACCTGCAGCTCCCCTGCACCACCATCACCGCCACCACCTTCCCTTCTCACGCCTCACCCAGCCGCCGGGCTCAGCCGTCACATCGACAGAAGCAACGCTGACTGCCTCATGAATACAAGTCCCCAAGCGTGCTTCGTCTCAGCCGTGGCTAGACACACGTAGGCTGTTGAGAAAGTCTCTACCACCACCTGCAAGACTTCCCTGCTTTTGCCTCCCAACCTGAATCCTACCTTACCACCAAGAAAGTGATGTCACAGTCTCGGGGAAGTCACCCCAGTCTTTATGGGACTCGGGTCCTCTGTCTTATTATTTAGGATTCTGGAGAAGACGGTCTCCCAGTGATGAGACGCCTGTTTATGCTTTCAGTAAGGCCACGCCCACACAGTAGGGCTTCTCACCCTTGACACTGCTGCTATTTTGGGCTGGGTCATTCTTCATGGCAGGAGTCTGTCCTGTGCATTGTAGGATACAGCATCCCTTTCCTCTACCCACTACATGACAGCTGTACTCTGCTAAGCTGTGGCAACCAAAAACATTTCCAAACATTGCCAAATGTTTCCTGGGGAGCAAATAACCACAGGTTGAGACTCACTGCTGTAGATAAGCATGTTACCACCTGAGAGTTTTTTTGTTTGTTTGTTTTTTGAGACAGGGTCTCACTCTGTTGTCCGAACTAGAGTGCCGTGGCATCAACCTAGCTCACGGCAACCTCCAACTCCTAGGCTCAAGTGATCCTCCTGCCTCAGCCTCCCAAGGACCTGGGACTACAGGCATGTGCCACCATGCCAGGCTAATTTCTTTCTATTTTTAATAGAGATGGGGGTCTCACTCTTGCTCAGGCTGGTCTCGAACTCTTGAGCTCAAACAATCTACCCGCCTCGGCCTCCCAGAGTGCTGGGATTACAGGCGTGAGCCACTGAGCCTGGCCTCCACCTCAGAGTTTTAACAGAGGTAGTTGTGATTCCTTAACTTAGAACAGTAACTTGGGATGGTGAGTTAGGGTGTGACCCTCGACAGCTGCAAAGGCTTCACCTGGCAGACCTTGAGGGGGCAGAGGGGAGCTGCCCTCCCCACACCAGCCTGGGGCACGGCCAATGCACTGCAGGCTCTAAAGGGACTGCGGTCACGTCCCCAGACCTCCCTGGTTGGTAATGCCCTTTTCATGGCCTCACTCCCAGCCCAGGTGACTTTGGTTTTACGTCTTTCTATCTGAGGCCTTGAGCCAAGGTCCTGTTCAGGTGCCTCTGCCTGGTCTTCCTTTTGGGGCTTGGAGGGCAGGGACACTTTGAAGGTGCCCTTCCCTACTCTGACTTGGGACCCAGCATTTTCCCACTCCTACCTCTCCCCACCCCCTTCCCCCCAGACCCCAAGATCCATAAAACTACAGAAGCCTTTTGTCAGGGTTCCCTCAACAGTGAGATGAACCCCATCTGGCCCTCTAACGTGGGGTTCCATGGGGAACAGGGAACAGGGGAAGTCTGCTTTTATCTTTTCTGGGTTTAGACTTTTGCTTATACCATCAAAGTAAGTGATTAAAGGCTTAACTCTTTCATTTCTGGTATATTATTTCTTCAGTTGTTTGTTTTTAATTATTACGGGTACATGATAATTGTGTATCTTTATAGGATACAGGTGATGTTTTGATACAGGAATACAGTGTGAACTAATCAAATCAGGATAGTTGGGGTATCCATCAGGCATTTGTCCTTTCTTTGTGCTGCGAACATTCCAATTCCACTCTGTGGGTTATTTTGAAGTACACCCTGACCTGTTGTTGGTGATAGTCCCTTTGTGGTGCCATCAAATATTGTTCATTCTGCCCAATTATCTAATGGTATTTTTGCACCCGTTAATCATGCCCACTTTATGCCTCCCTCTCCGATATCTTTCCCAGCCTCTGGTTTCATCATTCCACTCTCTGTCTCCATGAGATCAGTGGTTGGCGGCTCTGACCTCTGACTGAGAACCCACCGAGCTCAGTCGGGCTCCCTGCCCCCTTCTCTCCAGCTCAGCTAGTTCCTCTTGGCTGAGGACTTAAGAGAAACCCAACCATAAATGGCTGGGACTGGTAATTAGTTTGCTGGAAGAACAGAAGGCCAGGCTTGGTTTTATGGGACAACTGGGTCTTTTTTTCCCCTCCTTTTTAAATATTTTCTGCTTGGTAAATATTGATGCTTATATTGTACAGCTCCCCTGAACCTGAAGCCCAGTGGCCTGGTCGGCCGAAACCATTCTGCAGTCCAGCGCCTCTGAGCACCGCAGGACCTCACTGCTGCCGCCCACGGCCTTCGGGCATCCTTTTGCTTACGCCTCTCTTCTCCCCACCCCACCCTCCTCGAGCACAAAGCCATGGGCCCTGTGTCAGGGCAGCTGCCCATAGTCTTATTCATTTCACCCTGTTTCTGAAAGGCCTCTTCAACCAAAAGTGATAGATAAAATCCATTAACAAAGGTGGACCCTGTAAGAACTTTATTTTAATTAAGATGACCAAACGCTTTATCATGCAAACTGGGATGCCTTTGATAACTATAGCAGGGCGATGATTGCTAATTGGCCGGGCCCTTTGGTCCCCTGGTGGTAATGACATTTTCTGCAGTGACATGTGTCTGAGCGGAGGTGGACCAGACTCCTACGGAGGGGCAAAGGAGTGGCCCTGGGAGGGTAGTCCGCAGGTGTAGGTAGGAGTTTTCTACCCATAGAGTATTAATTTTGCCAATTATCGGCCATCATTTAAAAACCATGGTATTTAACGTTAAAAATCTGTATTTCAGACTTCTCTTTGAAAAGAAAAAAAATGAGCCTGGTAATCTCCAGGCTCATGTTCCCAATCTGAGCAGCTCAAAATACATTTTTCTGACTACTCGCTTATTTTGTTCTTCTCCACAGCTTTGGGTCGCTATTCAATATCTCTAATCCGTGACACTATAAAACTCTGTCATCCTTCTCTATGCTTTTACTGTTTGATCACCATCAGCAGCCGTGAATTGTCAGAACGGGCCTGCCCATCAAATGTGTCGTTGGCTCTTATTTTCCCATTGACTTGTTCCCCCATCCACAGATATAAAGTGACAAAGCATCTTACACAATATCCTAACCAGGCAGAAGTGCAACACTTGAAAAATTTACAAGCAGCTTTCCAAAGTCCACACGCCTACCTGTCCTCTTCGCAGTGTGGCTTCCCTTTGCCCCTCCCTCTGAAAGCATCTGAAGGACCTCAAAAGTTTGCAACCATCACGGGAAGTTGGGGAGTGGATAAAAATGTGTGTTCGTGTGCGTGTTTTTATTCTCTGAAGCCGCGCTTTTCACTTCTTTATTCACTTGGTCACCGTTGCCTCCTCCCCCAGGAGGACTAGCTCTGTAGCAGCAGAGACCTTGCCCATCCTTAACCCCTGTGTCCCCAGCTGGAACAAAGGACACCAGCGTGGCAACAGTGGGCTTGTGGTGGGGTGAAACACAATCAATGGCTTCTTCTTGGTATTTTTTCAAAATAAAAATGTTCAAGAAAGGACTTATGTTAAAGGAACCGTTTCATGGTTTCTTGTCTTCAGTCTCCTGACCGTTTTGGAGAGTTTCCATCTTTCGTGTGAAGAAGTATAGCAACGCGGCAGGCAGATCTGTGCAGAATTGTGTAGGGCCAGGAGCACGTGTCAGGTAAGCTCCTGTGCACAGTGTTACCTTCCAGGCGTGGCATCCTGGGCCCGGGGGATGAGGGAGATTCTGAGAGCAGGATTTGATCTCAGATAGTGCTAGGATTGTTTGGTAGTGCCTCTCAGGGCTCCTGGAGGAATAAACAAAGCATTCATACTATGCATTTTCAACTCAAGCTTAGAATAATATGATGACATTTATACAGATGATAGCACTGCCATTATAATCTTTACTTCCCAAATGATGCATATTTTGAGGACTTTATGAAGTGTTTCTTATTCTATACCATTTTTTAATGCTAACGGCAATATTATCAATGTAATTGCATGGTTGTTTATATATGAAAACCATATTCCTAGATAACTAATTGGAAATTTAAATTTGTCTATACAACCCTATGATGGAAATTACACAAATTACTTCATTTTTCTTTTAAGCAACAGGCGGACTTTCAGAAATACTAATCTGATAAATGACAAAGTAATTTAGTTTAAGCATAGTAGCTACTTTGCATTTCTATACTTTAAATATAGTCAGGGGTTTGTCAGAGAAGTAATTCCTATACGGCAATTTATTTCTGCATTTAAATGATGTTAAAATCATCATTAAAATGATCTTTTTTAAAGTTTAGATGATATTTCTTAAATTTGTAGAAATAACCTTTACTTTGACATGCTAATTAAATTTTGCATCTACACTCAAAGGAGAAAAGAACTATTGTATAGAAGCACAGAAATATTGGGACAACATGGGCTTTTTTTGTTTTTTCTTTAAGATTAGAGAGTTGACACAAGGGTTTATATCTAAATATAAGTTCAGAAAGCACACATCTGGTCCAATTGTTCTGTTATGCTGCCTCTTCCATGTTTAGCTTTGTGCTTCCTTGCAATTTTGCAGTTGAAAATAAGCATCCCTAATCACGAGGTTCAGTAGAACTCAGTGGCTCCCAGAATTCTACCACTTCTTGAATGGCCCAGTGGTGACCATGTGGATAGTAGATGAAAACAATGGGGCAATGAGAAGTTGTTTGGATTCTTTTTTCACGTGAAACTGCCAAACTGTTCTCCAAAGTGGCTGCACCATTTTATACGCCCACCAGCGATGTAGGGTATGAGTGATCCAGTTTCTCAGCATCCTCACCAGGATTTGGTATTGTCATTATTTTTCATTTCAGTCTTTTCTTACATGTGTGTTGTAGTATCTCACTGTGGTTTTGATTTGCATTTCCGTGATGGCTAACGATGCTGAACATTTTTTAAGTGCATATTTGCTGTCTCTGTATCCTCTTTGGTGAAATATTAGAACCTTTCCTGCCTTTTGCATGTGTCTTCAGACCACAGCTTTAAAAGGAAATAACACATTTTCCTCTTCTCCACCCCGCCTCCTTACTAGTTGAAATAGGATGTCAAGATGCATCCTCTTGAAACATTTAGCTGGTGATGATGTCCTAAGGATGGGTAAACACCAAAACAGAAAGTACCACCCACAGAGTCATCTATTAGTGCATGACTCATGTTTCCAGAGAACCAGGTAAGTGCAAATGACCACCAGTCTGCACATTAGGTAAGACAGACATTGTCACCCCTGTCTGAGAGCTGTGAAGACTGGCAATCCAAGAGGCTGATGCCACAGTGAGTTAGTGGTGACATCAGAATTGGAAGTCAGATTTTCCACCTAGAACTCTTGACAGGGTGGTGACAAGGATAGATAATAGAGTTTTAAAAGCCAACAGAGGCACATTTCCTGTGAAAACCAGTATTTCATTCTAACGAGCAGAGGATTTAGGGGAGAAGGTGGTGACATAGTCCATCAGTGCTGAAGAGGGGGCTTTAAACTCTGGAGTAGCAAGTAAAGATCTCAGATTCAAGCTACATATTACTGGTAATAAAACATCTTCCCTCCTCTCATTTTTCCACACAAAGCCTCCTGCACAGGCAGACACTACTACTGCTTACTTCTTGCAATTGGAGGAATAACACAGATGTTGGAAGCACTTGGCCAAGGGCCATTTGTGGCAAAATAAAAGTAGGGAGAACCAAGGTTACTTATTTTTGCTTGGTCCAAGGAATTGTTATGGGTGGCTTCAATTTTCCCTACCATAAAGCACTTGCTTTGCTCTGGATGGTGTCATTCTCAGTGTGAGGCCAAAGGCCAGCAAACCTGGGGGTGGGGGACGGGGAGCTGGTGTAAATCCTGACGTCTCAAGGCCAGAGAGACTGGAGTTCTGATGTCCAAGGGCAGAGGGAAGAAAGTGTCTCAGCACCAGGAACACAAAAGCAAATCCTTCTTTCACCTTTCTTTTGGTTCTAACTTGGCCCCCAGCTGATTGGATGGTGCCCCCCCACATTAAAGGTGAATCTTCCCCACTCAGTCCACCGACCCACACACCAGTCTCCTCTGGGAACACTCGCCCAGATGCCCAGAAGTAATGCTTTGCCAGTTCTTTAATCCAGTCAAGCTAGAATTAGCCACCGCGCCTCTCCTCCATCACATTTTTATAGGGTTAGAGAGGAATGTTGGACCATACAGGAAATGAAGAACTGCCACTTAGAATTTCCTCACCTTTTCTCTATTTTCAGTGAAGGTCGGTTTTCTTCAGGTTGAGACTTCTGCAGAGACTTTGTCTTCACCATTACACCGAGAAAATAGGTTGTGTGGGAATCTGTGCAGTACGTAGGTCACGTGAGAGGGAAAATTCCACCTGTGCTCACAGGTGATTCCTGTGTATTACTGAGAGGTAATAATTGTTAACATTTATAGAAGAAGAGATCTATTTTGGTTGACATTGGTGTCACGTTTTAAGGTGTTGCTTTAATCAGAGCTTTTGTCATAATCATACCATTATGATTAATGCCTCGTGGGGACAGGCATGATTAGGGATGCTTAGTGGTAGAGGGAACACAGATTTTAGTTTACATACGGGCTCGGGTCCAAGCTCTGCTGTTTGCTAAACTCAAATATTTGGGGTTTTTCCAAAAATTTTGTGTTATTGATTTTTAGTTTGCTTGCACTATAATAAGAAATCATATTTTACATCATCTCAAATATGTGAAATTAACTCACAACAGATGAAAGACTCACAATTCATAAAGGGAGCATCGTTATAAATCTACATGGTGTTGGGTTAGTTTCTTAGCTATGGCACCAAATGAACAAGCAAAAAAAGGGGAAAAAATAGAAAAATTGGACTTCATCAAAATTAAACATTTTTGTTCATCCATGATCACTATCAAGAAAATGAAAAGACAACTCATAGAATTAGAGAAAATGTTTGCAAATAATTTATCTCATAAGGATTAGAATATGGAAAGGATTCTGATAACTGAAGATAAAGAACATGACCCAATTAAAAAATGGGCAAATAATTTGATTAGACATTTCTCTAAAGAAGCTACTCAAATAGCAAGTGAGCACACGGAAGGATGTTCAACACCGTTAATCATCGGGGAAATGCAAATCAGAACCACAGTGAGATAGCACTTTCTATTCGTCAGGCTGATTGTAATAAAAAGGATGGACAATAACACGGGTTGGTGGGGGTGTGGAAAATGTGGCGATGAGAATATAAAACACTACAACTGCATTAGGAAAAAACTCAAAGCATCCTTTATCGGCTGTTCTCCCCTCCTGCCTCATTCCTCTCTCCGCCAATGCTTCCTGGGAACACTCTGCACATACACTGCTTGTATTTGAACACTCGTCTCAGGTTTTGATTTTGAGGAATGTAAATTAAGACCAAATCCATCTTACTCCCAGTTGAAGGTAAAAAAAAAAAAAGTTCCTTCCCCTTGCTAGTTTAGACAGGAGTGGGGGGTTGTTGCACTTAGACATCTGTCCCCAGAGAAATCCCCTGTCTAATGTTCAGCCTCTCAGAACGTCAGTAGTTCTGTGGCCGCAAGAATGAAAGTCACTATTTTTGTAATGATAGGCTAGCACTTTGCTTTGAAAAATGGGGGTTCTCAACCTCTCCATTGTTTTGTTGAACCACATATTGTCCCCTTATAATATTCTATTAGAAATGTAAGAATAATGGAACAATGTAGACTACGGTGACTTTAGGAATACAATGTTATAAATACAATTGAAGCCTTTTTGTCTCTCTCCCCTTTGGAGATATTCACCACCCTGATTTTGGTGCTAATCAGGTCTAGCAGCCCTTTTAACTTTAGGACTTGGCATGTTTACATTCACAGTTTGAAATAGGAGTATCCGTCAAGGAGAGATTTAAAATTCAGACTTAAACAAGGACCAGATCTCATGCATTTTATTTTTTTTTTCATAAAGACTCAATCTATTTCATTAAAACTTACCCTGTTTGACCTAACAAATCCACACTCACAGCCTGTGTTGACAAATTCAGCAGACTTCATAAATCATTGATCAATATCCTGTTTGTCATAAATTCACTCCAAATTTGGAAACAGGCCCAGGAGCTAATTTTGTATCTCTTCTTCCAAATCATCCATAATTCATAATTACTGCTTCCTTCAAATGGGACAGGCATTTGATTTTGGAAAATGGCGGTTTGCTGACCACACACATACACACACACACTCTCCTCAAAAAGCAGGTGTTCTTCAAGGGCAAGACGTTGCCAACAACTCTATGTTAAAGATACTTTAGGGGAAATAAAAGTAATATTTAGAAAAACAACGAATTGTATCTGAGTAACAAGAAGCTGCTAGGGGAACTCCCATTGCTTATTTCAGCAAAAAGATGTTAGTTTAAATTTTATGATTGTTGGTGGTGTAGGACCCAGAATAACTTTATTTGTCAAAAACTGAAATGCATTTCAGGCGTTTGGCCGGGTAAATTGAAAGCTCTGGGAATTTTTAGTATTATAAATTTCTGCTGTGGCTTTGGAATAAGTCGGGATGTACAGACATCAGTCCTCACTTTATAACACAAGAACTTACTAATTGGGCATAGGCGTGGTACGTAGCAGTATTGGGCATGTGTCCAGTGTTGAGGCAGGGCATATATTCTGCAGCCCGTACAGTACTTAACCTCCTCAAAGGTATATAAAAATATGTTAAAAAATATTTGTCTGTCTTGTCGACTCAAAGGAAAACAAATGATTTAAGCCTCAGAGACTAAAAGAAGTTCTTCCTTGTTAAAAATGCGACACTAATCAACATTAGAAGATGAAATGTTGACAACCAGGTTACTGTCTCTCGAGAAACATCGTTACTGAGTGACTATATGGTATTAGACAGAAAACGGTTTTAAGTGACACTATCTGAATCAAACAACACTGCCCTTTTAAGATTCTTGTTCGTGTTCAGAAGCAACTGGATAAACTCCCAATTAATTTTCAGGCCTTGGAAGTAACACCCTTATTTTAAAAAAGCATAAAAGTATTACCACCACTTAGCAGTCAATTTTCCAAAACGGCTCATCCTCAACCCGCCTAAACGTTTACTTTGAAAAGCCACTGGGGTCAATACCAGTAGCTCTATTCATTTGAAACGCTCAACATTTCCAACACAGGCACAGGGATTGTTTCTAGTGAAAATGGAGTTCACAAAATATATTGATTGCTGAGTGAGTGATGTCGCAAGGATCAATGAGCAAACATGGCGCCCGACAGGGGCAGCCTGTGCCAGCAGGTGTCTCTGAGTCTAACCAGCACAAGGGCTGCACAGCTGTGCTTAAGGGCTCCCTTGGAGTGGGGCGTCCCCAGTTCATCCCAGTTCATGGGATGGAGTGGTAGAATTCTGTCCAATCAACTGTTGATCGGCCAAGATGCTGCTGGTTTACCTGCACCGACAGGGAGGGGACCCACCTACACAGTGGACCTCTCTGAGGGATGGACTTGGAAGATTTGCTTCCTCATTTGAAGTCAGCATCAGCTAAGGAGAGAGAAAGGAGCAGTTCAATGTGGGATAGAAGTTCAAAGCTGATCTCCCAGGACTGAAATCCAGGGTCCAGCTGTGCTGTGTTCTGTTCCCGGGGCTCCAGGGGAGATGCCGTCTCCTTGCCTATTCCAGTTCCAAGACCTGCCCACATTCCTCAGTGTCCCGCTATCGTCTTCTATCTCCCAAGTGAACAAGGCCGCATCTCCTTGTGCCTTTCTTCCACAGTCTCATGTTTCCTTGACTGTCTACATTCTAAAGATTCTCCAATTTTAGGGATTTACATGATTCGACTGGCTCACCTGGATCATCCAGGAAAATCTCTCATCTCAAAGTTCTTACCTTTCATCCCCCCTGCAGATAATCCTTTTACTATGTAAGGTTACATGTTACAAGTTCCAGAGATTAGGATGGGGATGTCTCTGGGGAGGGATTTGGAATATTCTGCCTACAGCAAGCAGTTAACACTCCCAGGGTAACTCTAACCCAACAGGAAACACGACTCCATGGATGAATGTCCCAATTTTCTGTCTTTACGGGGAAAATGTCCAAAGCGTGTTTCATGCAGTTCCTTAAAAATTCCTCATTATGGGGAATGAGCCCAGGAGTTGCTCACGGTGGAAACGAAGGCAGCACACGGCTCTCTGGGATTTTCCCCTTCCTGGACTCCCAGTCTCCCCTCTTCCTTCTCTCTTTTCTATTCTCTGCGGTCACCTCCAGAATAAACTACGTTATCCACAGTTGTAGTCTCAGGCTCTGCTTTTACGGAACCAAAACTAAGCAAGTCCAACTTCTCTGCACGCTGACTGAAGATCTGCAGTCTCCCCCCAACACAGAGCACCCCTGAAATGCAGGACCTTGTGCGATTTCCCGCCGAGGGTAGACCCTGGATGGGGAGGAAGATATCTGGGAGGAAACCTGAGAACCTGAGTGAAGAATACTTACAAATTGTTATCACTGCAAACGTCTGAGTGTTATTATGATGTCTCTCTAATTTGACAGCATTTGAAAATAAATTTTCGAATTGAGTTGTTTCTATCCTATCAACTTAGTTTTTGCATAAACAAAAACTCTCAAGCCTTGTTTTCCGTTGATTTACAAAATACTTGATTGCACAAAATAATTCTAATAGCAAGAGAGCAGCTGACAAACGCTAAAAATAAACGTGTCGATGAGCAGGCCATTGTTATAGTTCGGTTTCCATGTGACAGTCCTTGAATTATAAAAGGAAGGGGAGGTCACAGAATCAAAAGATACACTAACGCACTGGAATAAGGAATCTGGAGATATCTCAATTATTTTTTTTCTTTGAAAAGTTCAGGCTTTGTATGTTAAATCTCGCCAGGCATGTAGAAGACAGAATCACTCATCTCCAGGAGTAGCAAACAGTCTAAGGAACACAAGATAAACCTGAAATTGGAGGATATTTCATAAAAAGTAGACATTCTTTTGAGAATGAATGCAGAGGAGGGGCACAGAGAATACTTCCCAGAGAGGCATAAGCAGCCTAAACTTGTCAGTGGATCTTGACACACACAAAAAAGCTGTGTAGATACTTTCTAAAAGCGAGTAAGTGGGAATCGGGCTTATTATCCTGGAAAGACGGAGGATTCAGTGTTAAACGACTCTAAACAAAAAAGCAAAATAATAAAAAAAATTCCCAGGACTGTATCCTTTATTACAAAACCTAAAACCATTGAATGGTATGAAATAAAATCAATTTTTTTTCCAGCTCAGACTTTCAGCTAAATGTGTCAAACACTGGCTGGATTCAGTGCCAATTTTCAAGCCCGAAACCTTCCCGTTGTCTCGAGGGCCTTGTTCTTAGCAAAAAATATATTTGTGCTGAAAATGGACACTCTGGAAAAGTGAACAGTGAAGTCTTTACTCAGTTTCTTGTGTTTTTTTAAATGAATTTCAACATTTTTAGTTACCAGTAAGAAAACAAATAGCTTCTGTTTTTTGTAGAAATTTGAATTGATGTAATTAGCTACAAATAAGACACTATAATGCTTAAACGTTTTAAATGTGAGAGCGGTTAATAATGTCAAGTTCTGTAAATCAAACAAACAGAAAAAAGATAGAAATTCACAAATCTCTGGTGATTATAGTTCTGTAAGAGTTTCTGTAGAGAGTCTGACCACAAAACAAAACATAAGAAAGTAAAATGGTTGCTTGGGGATCTTCTGATATTGACACCAAAGACTAATACAGAGTTGCAGAGACAGAGAATGAAAAACAGGAATTTCCCAAAGAAATGGGGAAAAAGCTGTGTGACAAACTGATAGTGCTCATGATGTACACTTGCGTGTCCCCTGAGACAATAGCCAAAGCTAAAGAAATAATTTTAAAGCTTCTTACATCCTGAGTAGACCCACTGAGTTTATACCTTAAACCCCTACACTTTGAACAAAGGATCAGTGTCTAAGGAGTGGGTCGTTCATGCTGGAGCTATAAATATCTCCCACCTGGCTCCTGTAGGAAACCTCCACCAAGGGGTCTCTTGATGCATGAAAAGCAATTCATTTTTTAATTGTCTTTAGAAATGGTTTTTCTGGTGTCTCAGTTTAGAACAAGTGTGTTTATCAAAACCCACTGATCCAAATAATTCACAATCCAACTAAATTACTTTCTGAAATAATAATGAGATTTTTAAGGGAGGAGATTCAGTTGCAAAGCACTCATGGGACAGTGATCCCCAAATTTGGGTACTTTATAGCCACACTGAGCAAGATGAAATGTAGGATTCCGGGTCTGTATCAAAGCAAACTTTTTTTTTTAAAGAAAATTAAAAAAAAATGTGTATGCATCTCTTGCTTTTGCAAGAGGTAATGGGAAGACATACAGGCACAGAAAAGGGAAGAATGAAATCCACCTTCATAAGCGAGAGAAATGTTTTGGCTCCTTTTTATATGTTGAGCAAAAAAAAGGGGGACCCATGATCATTTTTCAGACAGCTCGTCTAAAATGGTATCCCTTTGCAATCTAGAAAATCTCTAAATCAAACTGATTCTTTTTTTTTTTTTTGTGAGACAGAGAGTCTCACTCTGTTGTCCAGGCTAGAGTGCCGTGGCGTCAGCCTAGCTCACAGCAACCTCCAACTCCTGGGCTCAAGCCATCCTCCTGCCTCAGCCTCCCGAGTAGCTGGGATGACAGGCATGCGCCACCATGCCCGGCTAATTTTTTCTATTTTCAGTAGAGACGGGATCTCACTCTTGCTCAGGCTGGCCTCAAACTCCTGACCTCAAGCGATCTTCCCGCCTTGGCCTCCCAGAGTGCTAAGATTACAGGCGTGAGCCACTGCACCCAGCCAATCACTGTCATTTTGAATCATCTTGAAAAAGTTGTCTTCATCTCCCTATGTATTGCTGAGTCTGTTGTAGTATTTGGCCTTTGGTTCCAGTGGCCAGGCCTGGACCACACTCTCTTGCCCAAAACCAGAGAGAGACCAGGTATTATTTATTTACCAAGGTACCTTCCATACCTTGCACAGAGCCTGACTCACTAATACATGTTGAATGCATGAATGCAAGAAAGATGGTCAATATGATAGTAATTGCAGTGCAGATATTCAACCCTGTTAATCAGCAACTATCCTTGGAACAGCTTGGTGTGTCCTATTCTCTAATCGCAAATATTATAACTATAGTCGGCCAAGACTGACAGTTCTCTCAAGGGCATGGCAGCCTTGTTTGGCGTTGGATCTTTTTACGTTAAATTAAATTTGTTTTGCATTTTGCCTATTGAGCTAGAGCACAATTACAAAGAAAGCAGTAAACAGATGTCTCTCAGCACAGGAGAGCTTTAATCTTTCACACAACTCTAATTTTATTTTCCTGTTTAATACACATCAGTAAATATTGTCAAATAAAGACTGCAGCCCAGATAATCCAATTTCACTGGAAACTCCTCAGAGTTGAGACAGAGGACTCACCGGCTTGACCAAACTGAACAAGCCACACAGCCGACATTTTAAATTTGTTCTAGGGCCAAATGATCATCCAACAACAACAACAAAAAATCATTGCAAAAGAAACTTTTATTCAGTTCATGCAAACATCAAAGATCAGCAAGACCAAGAAAGGTTGTAATTGACCTTGACATGACTTTGGGGCCACCTCATTGGTGTCTCCAGGCCAGCACTCAGGGAAGGTTTGGAATCTCCCTGCTGTCTCTCTGGACTGGATAATATGCTCAGGTCCACTGGGCAGTAGAGTTTGGGGTCCCACACTGAAATCCCCACAAGGACCACGACGGCAAATGATTGAGTGAAGTATGCTGGGGACTTTACTTAAGGATACAGTTTTCAGAATATTAAACAAATAGCCATATCCTTCACCTTCCTAAAAAACCTGAGCTCTCCCACTTTTCTGGAAACACCTAGCCCTCTTACTATAGCTTTTGTTTAACCATATCTGATAAAGACGTGGAATAAGAAATATTTCACTTCCCCCTTAACTCTATTACAAGAAGAAAAATAAAATGACACGGCAGAGTCAGGCTAGGGCACGCAAGCCCCGCCGTCCTGCAGTGTTCGGAGCAAGGATCGGTGTGGAAGAGGCGAGTGCCTGTGTCCCTGTAAAGTCGGCAGCTTCTCTGTGTGTCCCACTGACTGCTCCCAGGCAGGAACAAGAGCCAGTGGGGCCAGAACTTCTAAACTTTCAAGGGAATGCTAAGCTCTGGACTTCTTCATGAAATATGACTATTTTTAAACGTCAATAATTCATTTTTTAACACTTTCTGCTAAGACAACACCTTTGGTGTGAAACATGGTAAAGCTTTGAAGTTATTTTCTTTCTGAGCTTGGCTGACTTACTTGATGAGTAGGTCCCAAGAAAGCGTATTTTATTCTTACACTTGCTCATTCATTCATTCAGTCAGTCAGTCAGTCAATAAATGTTGGCCGAGCACAGGCTCTGTGACAGGAACCCTGCCAGGAAGGACAAGAGTGAGGTCCACATCACTCACTGCCTGCAGGAGCTAACATTCTGGTTAGGGACAAAGGAGGTCCCGATTCCTTGGGGCAGGGAGTACTTGCAGGGTGAGCTCTGGGTTCTGCAAGTGACCTGGGGGGAAGCTAATCCCCCACTTGGTGGCCCTGTGTTGGCCTTCCAGGGACATGTGAGACCAATCTGACCATCGGAACTTCCTGGCGGTTTAAATTTTGGAAATGGGGAAACTGGAGAAATTAAGCCTGTCTCCTCTTCCAGATATTTTAACTGAGAGACAGACAGAGGAGAGAAGAGAAGAGAAGAGAAGAGAAGAGAAGAGAAGAGAAGAGAAGAGAAGAGAAGAGAAGACAAGACAAGACAAGACAAGACAAGACAAGACAAGACAAGACAAGACAAGAAAAAAGAAAAAAATACTTCGGGGCAAGGAGAAACCCTGCCCGTCCCACCCCACTCTGCAGGATGCAGTGTTTAGGCAGATCTGGGCAAATCGCTGTGGATTTCAAGGACATCCCTTCGTGTTAAGATTCCCAGAATCTTAACAGATCATTAGGTCTCTGTGCTTTTGATCAGTCGAGAGCTGAGAGGAAAACGTCAATGGAGGGGAAACAGAATCCACCACCAAGGGAAGGGGCTGGGTCTCAGCAGCTTACAGGTAGTGGCTGGCTCACTGTCCCCATCCCTGTCCCATCCCCTCAGCTTCTGCATGCACTCTAATGCATAATTTTTGGATGCAATCAATAGAACCCAATCAAGCCAGGCTGTGCACACACTGCAGTGTTTAACAACAGCTGTTTCTAATAGTGGTTAGTGTAGAATAACAACAACAACACACACACACACACACACACACACGAGCCTGGCCATCAGTATTGTGCTCTGTGTGCTAACAAGACTGATGGTTTCACCAATACAGCTGCCAGCGAAGGAGGCTGGCAGAAAGGAGCTTAGTGGCTACTGTCGGTGCTGGTTTTCTCCTTGCCGCAGGATGAGCTGTTCCCATTCTTTGTGACTCAGTTTTAGTTTGTTCCCGAGACTGTGCCCTCTGGGGGAGTTGTTCTGGGAGAAGAGGGGTATTGTCCAGCCCCTTGTAAGAGCCTCTGGGTGCCTCTGGGCTCTAGGATGGGGAATCTCTCCCGGTCAAATTCCGGTTGCTCAGACACTGCAGTGCAGCTCAGCGAGGTGCTGCGTTCTTCTAGCCCTCGTGCTGAGCCACACGGTTACTCCTGGGTAAGAGATGTGGGTGCCAGTCCTCTCCACACCGCAGCCTCTGCGGTAGGATGCCACGCACAGCTCTGTGTCTCCAAGCACCTTGGCTTCCCCGTCAATAACAGCTCCTCTTGCTAAAGCTGTAGCGAGGGTTACGGGGACTCACACAGGTGAAGCATTAGGCGGAGCACTCAGCCTGGAGGAAAGTCATTGTCACCCTTTTCAGTCGGCTCCTTATAAGCACTCCCTGGGCCCCTGGGCCCGCACTCGCAAGGGGAGGCAGGACCTGGACACTCTCATCCGGTGACCACATTGGCCGGAGACAACAAGAACAGTTTGGGCTCAGGCCTCACATTCCCCAAAGGCCCCAGATTTACACTTCTGATGTCTCCCAAGGAGCCTACAGGGCCGGTAGCAGTCACCCAAGAAAGATGCTCAAAACCACCTTCATCACGCCCCTTTAAGTCTGACCCGTCACGAGATCTAGTTTCCTGTTGAAGTTAGTATTTTCAACACGTATTTCCATAAGTGTGTGCTTTTAAATCGTTCACTTGTTCATGGTGAACAAGTAAAACGCTACTTATTTTGAAACCTAATTTTGGCATTTCTTCACTTATTTAAACCTGAATACAAATGCAAAACAACAAGCAAAAAAAAAAAAAAAATACGGAAAAAAACCATTATTTTGGATGCCTAGTCCTTTGTTTATATCCGAAAAGCTCTGTTAGGACACCGATATACCGAGGGTGCTTAGGGACGAAAATCAGAGAGAAACCTGTAAAATCCTGAAGTTCCAGGCTGATCGCTATATGGTGTGTGCATCTCCCAGGGGAGGGCTTCCACTGATTTAATTAGGATAGTGGGAATGAAGGGAAGAAAAGAGAACAGGAAAGGAAGTGGAAAGGGGCAAGGAAAGGGGCAGAAAGGCGGCGGCAGGAGGAGGCGGCCCAGCAGAGGTGCCGCTGTGCGCGCATCAGGGATGCTGCGTCCCCAGGTGCGCGCCCCGTCCCTGCAGGACCAGCGCCGCGGTGCGTTCCCACCCTCCGACGCTAGAGGGCGCGGCCCCGCCCAGACGCGCGGGGCTCTCAACAGGGACAGGTGGAAGCTGAGCCTGATGGAGGCTGAGCTGGGCAACCTGACTCTGCACCCCTGGGGCGGCGGGCATGGCATGGCTGGAGGGAGGTTTTCCCTGTGCACTGTTGAAAGGGATCTTACCTTTTACAAATCCTGAGGGAATTATTTTATTGTTGTTGTTTTTGGGTTTTTTAGGAAGGCTGGGAGAAAGCGTTGCAAATGGCCCAGTGATATGCAAAACCATCTGTCCCCATGTCTTAGAGTTACCTATGTCTGAATTTGAACCCCAGCTCTGCCCTTCACTGCATGACCTTGGACAAGTCCCCTCTTCCCCTAAAATGGGGAAATCCAGAACTGCTGCTGGATCCCAGGAAGTGGACATAGTCACAGTTCAGGTACCGTGGGGAGAGGGGGGCAGAGGTGACTCCCTATTTTCATCGTCCTTGATTACTTAAGTTTCATCTTTCATTCCTTATTTCTGAAGTATCATGAGTTCCTATTGTGAGCTACTGTGACGGTATCACAGAAAGCCCACAAGAGCACTTTTTATTTTATAGAAGAGTTCCCATTCCCCAAACAAAAATTATTAGCTCTTGAATTATATTTCTAGTTAAAAGGAAGGGTACACATTTCCTATCTTTTTGTTGTTGTTGTTGTTTTTGAGTTGAAAATTAAACCTTAATATTTACCCTCTGTAAGAGGTCAAAAATGATCACAAACAGATTTTCAGATTTTGACATACTTGTAAAGGCTTGCCTACGTGCAGACATACTTGTAAAGGCTTGCCTACGTGCAGACATACTTGTAAAGGCTTGCCTATGTGCAGACATACTTGCTTGCCTACGTGCTAATTGCCCATTTCTGCTTCTGAGATAATGGCTTGCTTGCAGAAACCGCTCTAGGACCAATTAGAGAAAGAATAATATGCAATGTAACCAGCCAATCATGACTGATCTTAAGTGCATGATCAGAGAGGGCAGACCAATCACTATGCTAAGTAAACACATAATCAACACGT
>CAUYRT010076750.1:0-22934 GCA_963574885.1 Lepilemur ruficaudatus
CCTGTAGTCCCAGCTACTCGGAAGGCTGAGCCAGGAGGATCACTTGAGCCCAGGAGTTTGAGGCTGCAGTGAGTTAAGATTGCTTCACAGTACTCCAGCCTAGAGGATAGAGCAAGACCCTTTCTCCAAAATAAATAAATAAATAATTTTTTAAAAGAATATACAATTAATGAATGCAAACTTAGGTATAAAAATGCTCATTCACTTAAAATGAGAAAAGAGATCAGAACACATCACAAAATTTTTAAAAGCTGACAGATGTCAAAAACATTGCAAAATCTAGAATGTAACACTTTTGTTAATTAACTGCTTGCCACACCTTTACAGTACTTTTTCCTACGTTTTTCACACTTTTCAACCATCCCCTCATACAGCAATAACTTTGTTATATCTTTTATCAAGAGACTAGAAAATTCAGCCTTTTCTCTAGCATAGTTGACCAAATTTGCTTTTTTATTTTTGATAGTTCATAAAAATTTCCTTCAGTTTTACAATTCCTTATTTATACTGATATGTCCATTTTTAGGACTGTGGTCAAATATGGAAAAACCTCTAAGTCTTTTCTACATCTGAGCTAAGAGTTCAGGGCATTTCAGGCTTCCTCATGAGGTGACTATTCTTCAATACACTTTGAAAGGACAAATCACTTGTTGATGTCCTTGGTTCTTTACACTGGGTGACTGAGCTCAGAGGACAGTGGGAGAGTATCCCTAGATACCACAACTTAACTAGATTATGAAGTGACTGAACGCCACATAAGCATACCAACTAAATCTAAACTAATGCATCCCCAGCTCAACTTCCTCCTAGGCAGGCCCTAAAGATGCTCATAGCTACTACAAAGCCACTTAATACGAGGGGATGATGACAGAGGAGAAGCTGGCATGAAAAGAGAGAGCAGTCATAACTGACTGTAGTGAAAAGATTTTTCTACTGCAAACTTTACAAAACATATGACCATGTAAACACAATGTTAGGGCCCTTTCCAGGTCCTTGAATAGGGACTATGCTAGTGAGGGACCCTGAAACTTAAAACGTAAGCTTTCTTAGTTTTGTTATATATCTACCTCTGGTTTTATCATCATCATCATCATCATTATTGCTATTATCATCATTATCATTATTATTACTCCTGCATCATGGGGCCTTTGTGGGGATTCCAACAAGATGAGGTATACAGACCTCCTGGAACATAACAGGCTGTCAATTGATTGAATCTACCATCAATATCACTGTACTTGACTCTTAACAAGAGGTAAAGTAAGGCTGGCATGGCAGAAAGGTTTTCTAGAGGAGCTGACCCTTCTGCTGAGTTTCAGAGGCTCTCCCTTTACTTTTAACACCTGTGAGTGTCTCAGTGCTTTTCAGGCAAGGACATATAGTAACCAGTTCCCAGGACACAGCAAGGTAGACAGGACAGAGGACAGTAATGGGTTCATATTTGCTTCAGTTTTTAGCCTGGACTGAAGGAAGAGTTGAATTATTCAAGTTATTTTAAAACTGATTTGATTATCTTGTTGAAACTCGAGGAGTAGCAGAGATTTTAAAAAAAGAAGAAGAAGTGGGCCGGGTGCGGTGGCTCATGCCTGTAATCCTAGCACTCCGGGAGGCCGAGGCGGGTGGATCGCTCAAGCTCAGGAGTTCGAAACCAGCCTGAGCAAGAGCGAGACCCCATCTCTACTAAAAATAGAAAGAAATTAATTGGCCAACTAAAAACATATAGAGAAAATTAGCCGGGCATGGTGGCGCATGTCTGTAGTCCCAGCTACTCGGGAGGCTGAGGCAGTAGGATTGCTTGAGCCCAAGAGTTTGAGGTTGCTGTGAGCTAGGCTGACGCCACAGCACTCTAGCCCTGGCAACAGAGTGAGACTCTGTCTCAAAAAAAAAAAAAAAAAAAAGATGAAGAAGAAGAAGAAAAGAAGAAAAAGAATAACAAAGAATCTCAAATCTCTGTTTGTTCAGGATGATTTAGTTTCAAGAGATGTTGGTAAAGTGATCTACCTGGATCAAATTATTATGCAGAGAAAAGCTTTCTGGAGAGACACAACAATGTACAGATTAAATCTTTCCTCTCCAGAACCAGCTAAAAATACAATTCTCTTCCTTATCGCATAAGAGGCTGACCCATCTCAGCCCATTGAATTATACCAAGAAGTGGCACCAATGGGGAAAGCCGTGCTTCCATCTTTCCATGGAAAATTCCAATTGAAGGAAAGGGCAAAGGGAAGGTTCCTGCAACAGGTGGCACACACGCTTCCAGGAAGGCAGGCACGCTGCCAACTACCTCCTTCAGCAAGCAGTGCCGCTCTGCTCCCACCCAGCCAAGCACAGCCACAGAGGCAGCACTCGTGTTGGTGTGAAAGAAGCACCCTGCCTTGAGCCCTGTGCACAGCAGTGCCAATAAGTCTCCTGGATTCCCACCCATCTCCCCACGCCTAAAACTATTTATGTAGCTAGTCCCTTGGGTTAAGGATGAAAGGCGCCTCCTTATCATTAAGACATATATGTCTAAAGTCCTCCTCCAGGTAGGCATTAGCACTGGAGCTGAAACTGGACTACCAGATGGCCTAGCTAGAAGGTACAGCTGTGAAAGGATGGGTTGCTCAGCACCTTGTTTGAGCCTCCCCACAGCACTGTGCAAGTCTGGGCTTCTGTTGTGATTGTCTGGGCCTCTTCTTCCTGGAGCTACCACAGCCACCAGTGAGTTCACATATTTTCCCTCCAGTCCATTGTCCAAATCCCACCTCTCCACCCATCTGCAGTGCCCACAGAGCCTTTCCAGACCCCACCCATAGTGGTCACTCCTTCCTGTGACCTGCCATAGCTTTTCATTTATTTTAAGAGGTGAATTACTTTTTACATTAATTCAGAGTTAGGCGTGTCTTTATTTCTACTCTACTGGTTTAGGTCCAGGCATAGCTTTAAGGCGAGTATGACTGAGGAAGCCCAGGAAGAGTCCTGGGAGAGTTTACAGTGTGCCTGAGGATGCTGTATGCCCTGGGGTAGCAAAGGCCCTAACAGAGAGAAGGAGGGGATTTGTAAGCAAATCCTGACATCCAACAATGCCTGCAGTGCCCTGATGGGTTGCAAGCGACAGAAACTCAACTCAAATTGTCTTCAGCAAGAAGAGACTTGCTGGTTTTCTTGGATGGGGAGATTACTGAAGTAGCTCACAGAGTGGAAGGAAGAGTTCCAGGAACCAAAAACCAAGATAGGAAGTGAAACCCACTAAGGACCCAGAAAATACCTCTCCTTTCCTCTCTCTATCCCCTCTCCTCTCATCTTCTTTCTCTTTCTCTCCCTTCTCTTTCTCTCTCTCCAGCTCATTTTCACTGTGTCTCTATTTTAATAACACTCTCTTTTACATCAGAAAAGTTCTCTCCACATGCCAGAGAAAATAGCTCCTAGCAACTCCAGATATAAACCCTTAATGATTTGAAACTAAGAAAAACTAGCTTTCCACCTCCAGCTAGAAGATTCCATAGGAGGCCCCCAATCGGCCTGAATTTTGTGCGTCCACCCCTTGGACGAATCACTGTGTCCAGGGATGTGACACCATTCTTGGCCCAACTGTGTGAAGAGGGAGGCCAGGCACCATGATTGACAGCTCTACCAGGCCCACACGGAGGCATGAAACAAGAACGCCAGCAGCTCACTATGATAGCAAAGACAAGGGCCCTGAGAAAGGGCTCTTAGAAGGGATGAAGGGAAGGACTTGGAAATAACTTCAGGCAGGGGTGATGATATCAAGACCAGGCATATTTTTCCAGGCAGCAAAAGAGAGACCCTCTGAAACTTTCTGGGCCTTTTTTGTCTTCTAGGACACCCTGTTTAAAGTGATCTCAGCCCAGCAGCTCCTTTGAACCTCAACCTCTGGCCTGAGAGTTGAGCCTCAAGTGCCAACTCCACTTCTTATGACAATCTTGTATCAATGGGTCTCTGAGCCTTGCTGAGATGCATGGGAAGCTCAGTCCTTTCCCACCTCTCAAGCCCCACTGGATTAGGAATCAGAGGACCTGATTTTGAGTCTTGGCTCAGTTTCTCATTTATAAACTGAAATGTGTGGAAAGGCACATTGCAAACTGTAAAGTGCTACAAGAACTTAAAACTTGCTATTTTGAAGTTGTTCAGCTAACTTCCCACTTGAGGCTCTATATCACTGTCATCAAATGTGTTTTCATTAAACTCTTCTGCCTGAATAAAAATAAAGTTATGATTTCTAATTATTTTTCAAAGTTAATTGTTGAACTTTATAAAAGTGATATGAATACATAATTTTCAAAGGCACATAGTTGATCAAATATGTGATTAAAACAATAGTCTTCTAGTCACCATATCTAGTCACCATATCCCTGATATGTTCATCTCACAACACAGTGATGTAAACATCTTCAAATATCACTTATGCTCATCATTACTTCAAAATAAAACACATGTATTACTATATCACTGTTTTGTTTTCTAATATTTTGACAACTCTTAGAAGCAATTGCCTTCCTTTTTACCCCTATGCATTTTATTACTTTAAAACATTACTCTGTCTTCATCCCTCCCTTCCTCCTTTCCCTCAATTTTCTACAAACCAAAAACGGCTCTAAAGATAAAGTCTATTAATTTAAATTTTTTTAAAATTTTTTAAAAACAATTTTATTCTGAAACAGGGTCTGTAGGCTTCACCAGATTGCCAGAGAGGTCTAACAGCACAAAATAATACTTAGAACCCTTGTTTTAGTTGAATGTCAGATGCTGGACTTTCTGGTTTAATTTTCTCATTTTCAAATCATTTTCTCCATTTTCTGTATTTTTGTCTTTTTGTTCTACTTTCTACATAATTTCCTCAATTTGATCTTCTGACCCCATCTTATGACTGTTTTATTTCTGCTGTGTCCCCTTTGATAACATCCAGTCTTATTCCATAGCTGTTCTATCTTCTCATCTTGCTTAGGCTACCAAGTCTGGGTGTGATTTATTGCTGCCGCTCTTAGACTGTGTGTTTTCATGTGGAAAAGGCACTACAACATGACTGGGAGTTCTGTATCCAAGTGAGAGCCTGCTGACTGGTGGCTTTACTGCAGGGTTATTAAGCAGGGACTAGCTGTTTCATTGTGGGAACCCCATATGGCAGAATCTGTGGGTCTTTCCTCTTGGGGAAGTCTTAGAGATTCAAGTAGGAATTCTCTAAACCCCTGCTTGGAGGGAATGGGACTATACGTATCAGTGTCCCAGGAACCACTCAGCAGGAGAGACTTAGACCTTATCTCTTGTTTTTCATCCGGCTCAGTGTTGTTCTCAACTGTTTCCAGCTATTTCCTCAATCTGAATTCTCTCTGGTCCAATTATCCAGGGATTAAATCTCCTATTTCCTGCTGGAACAAGGTAGGAACAGCTGTTGCCTGTTCAGACTGGGAAAAGAGATCTTGTGAGACAGATCTCAACCCATCTGCTTATGTTCTGTCCCACCTTCTTCCAGCTTTGAGAGCTGGTTGGTGCCTCCAATTCCTGAGCCATTCTATGGCTCTTGGATGCAAGCTGTCTTGCTTCTTCTTAGCTTCCCCCCTTTGCCAAGACAGTACTCAGCCCTCCACTTTTCATATTCTGTAGTCTTGCTGATCTTTCTTGCCTGATAATATTTTCTCCCCATTTTTCTTTGTCTTTGTAGGTTTATACCCTTGCTTTACCATTATGTTAGCAGGGTTTGGGGAGGGAGCAGAGATTGCAGGGCATACCCAGCTTGCCACATTTATCCACATGTCTTTTGCCTTCCAGTTTCTTACTTTAAACCAAAGAATAATAAAAATGCATCATCAGATTTTTACTGATGCTTGTTGGGACTTTTATATCCACCTTGGTGTTGGTGTAACATGACCTGACAGAGAGGAAACATCTATCTCAAGTTTTGGCTGCCATCCAGGGACTCAAAATGTCAGCTCCCATCCACAGCAATAATTAACCTGAAACTACAGAAAAGTGAACTATAATATGATAAAGGAGAGAAACCCAGAGTCCATAATGGCAATCTTCAGATGGAGTTGGGAATGTCCACCTCCCCCAGACAGACAGCCTGAGCTGAGGGAACGGAAGTATGAATCCCCACTCTCTGCCCCAACGTTATAACACATCTGACATTCCACTTAATAGCCACCATGACTGCTCCCAAAAGGTATTGCCCTGTACTTCAATATGTCTTTTCTTATACACAGGTTCTGTGGTTGTTATTCTGTTGGTAGTGTATCCTTTAAGGCTGTGGTCCCCAAACCCTGGGCCGTGGCCCAGTACCGCTCCATGGCCTGTTAGAAACCAGGCCACCCATCACTGCCTGAGCTCCGTCCCCCAACCCACATCCCAGCTCCATCTGTGGAAAAATTGTCTTGCATGAAACTGAGGAGCCAGGCCACACAGCAGGAGGTGAGTGGCAGCAGGTGAGCGAGTGAAGCTTCATCTGTATTTACAGCCCCTCCTCATCACTCACATCACTGCCTGAGCTCTGCCCCCAATCCCCACCCACATCTGTGGAAAAATTGTCTTCCATGAAGCTGGTCCCTGGTGCCAAAAAGGTTGGGGACCTCTGCTTTAGGGAATTTGTGTGTCTTCTGAGTGGCTACCCAAATTGTCCGTATTTAAGCACAAACTCTTGAAGTATGGCCTGGTATAATATGCCTTCTACAGCATTGGGTTGAAAATAGAAACACGAAGAAATCGTTTTTTGATGATGAGAACAAATTAAGTTGAAAAGGACAGAAAACTGACAGACTTCTTTGTTTAAAAAAAAAAATGCAAGGATTGGAAATAATGTAAGTCTTGCGCAAATGTCCATATTTCCTGAAAGAGAAAAACTTGTGTTTCTATAGCACTTTCTTCCCAGGGCATCTACAGCATTTTCTTCCCAGGGCATCAAAGCTCTTTTTTTTTTTTTTTTAATTTCACAAAAGAAAGCAAAAGCACCGGATATGAATGTTTTGCCCTGTGCAGCAAGCCTATGGCAGCTGAACTCTCATTTAAAGACACAAAAATGCAGATCCCTAGATAGACTACAGCTGAGTATATATCAAAAGCTGTTCCTAGGCGGGGATGGGGATTTCTTCCAAAGTCCCACGGGGGGAAGGCCCCACCCCTGGATTGCCAAGCAGCTTCAAAGCACTGGCCCCCACCTATGCTCCTACAGTCCCCCTCAGTCTCTGCCTGATGCTGGGTTTTAAGAAATGAAAGATAGGACTGAATGAAACAAGGTAAGAGAGAGACTGAGCCCAGACATGGTTCCTGTTATAAGGGAAGAAAACAGAATATTTCCAATTTGCCAGGACTCTAATTGGATGGGTTTTCTATAATAGGCATTCTAGTAGTAAGGGCTATTTTCTGATGAAAATCAGAGATGAGGTTTTGGTTCAAGAGCATTTTTATAACTAACAGTCTAAGGTCCAAGACTGAGCAAAGACAATTTCCTGGCCATAACTTCCTACTGTACTAATGGGAAGGTCTAGTGCTGGCCAAATCTGACCTGAGCCACAGGCCTACTACTACACAGTTGGCGTAAAATTCAGCCGAACTGGCCACACTGCCATAGAGGATGGCCAAGTAAGTTACTTGACACTAAGCTGCCATATCAGGACCATTGTGAGGCTGCTTTGTCCTGCAACAGAGAAATCTAAATGGAGAGAATCCCAGAACCCTCCCAACCCGTGGGAAGTCAGTGAGCATATGGACAGAGCAGTGGCTGCACGTGGAAATTCCCATGGGGATAAAGTATCTAACTTGAGATACCAATTATAGGCTAAATTATTATAAAATACCCCCACCCAAGAAATTCACTCTAAACACAAACTATACAAAGAGTTGGTTACCACTCATCAATGTGAATAGAAGGCAGAAGAAGGAGAGAAAATAATAGCTACTATATTTCTTTTTTCTATATTTACATTTAATTTATTAAACCTCCACTCAAAATACAGGAAGAATCCTGCATAGGACCAAACCTGCCAAGTAAGGACGTGTGTAGGTTGTGCACTAAGCAATCCCACATCATAGGCTGTGGCCATAAATAAAACATCCCAAGGATTTCCCATTTCCAGATGTCAAGGTCTCACTTCCAAATAAAACTTTTACAACAACAAGCAGACCATACCAATCAATGTTGGCACTAACCACAGTCTGAGGCTCTACCCTCTGGGTCTCTGATTAACCATCATTGTAGACCAGGTTCTTTTTGCCAGAAGTAGGGACCCAGGTACAATGGACACTTCAGGGTCTCTTCCAGCAGACTTGTTTCTACTTTTCCCCAAGGTTTGCAGCTTCCCCCAGCTCTCTGGGGACAGCCTGGCTAGAATCTGGATGCTTCCTTCCTGATCTGGCTAGGACACATTCTAACCCCCAGAGAAGTCCTGGCTTCCTCCTGCAAGTGCAACACAGATCTCTGGCTTCCCTGAGGTGGCTGCCTCCTTGGTATCGCTTCTGCAAGGGTACAGCCAACCATGCCTGGGCTCTGAATACCATGGAAGAAGAACCTGGAGTCTCCTCAGAGTTCCTCTCTACCTATCCCATCATCTGATGTTGGCCAACACTTCCGGGTCCACACCAACTAAACCTGTTACACCTGGTATCTGTCCTTGTCTGGAAAATCATAGAAAATTTGTCCTCAAAGAAGTAACTCCATTCTCCACACAATAACCAACTCTCCACACTGCTCCTCAAACCTTTCCCTTAGCACAGAGGGGCTTTATGAATACTCAGCACTCACAAACCCAGCATGCTTCACGTAGATGTGATATGATGAATGACCATGGAAATACGTATTTGCAGCAACAGTGCATTATACAGCAAGTCTTAAATGCACTAAGACAGAATATTCTGATAAAAGCCTTTCAGATTCCAACCTCCACTCTTCTTGGTGGTAATCTCTCTCCAGCAATGCCACCTTTCTTATTCTTTCCGTTTTCTTTCCCCCATCTTTGTTCTTGTGAAGATAAAAGCAGTTTGAAATTAGTACTTGAAGTTACCTACATTTAGACCACTCTGCTGGAAGGTGAAATCTCTTTGGTTTTTTTTTTTAATTTCTCTATGTATAAATGTAGTGTTATATATATTTAATACTTGTCTTTCATGATCAAACATAATGGTGTTACTTATCCCAAAAGACAAGTGAGAATGAAAATAAGAATAAGAATAAGAATCTATTAATGATCTTTGTTCCATTTTGGTCAGTTTTACCTGTGTCTGATTACCTCTCTCAGGTAGCTAAAATCCCATAAAACTGCCTAGCAGTTGTCTCCTCAATTTGCCCTGCATAGCCACACAGTGCAGTACTCTGAAATAATAGCAACACCTCAATTCTTCAAGTATTTGCTATGTGCCAGGTACTGCTCTAAGCAATTTCCATGTATTATCTTATTTAATTCTCCTGAAATCCTTCTGCAGTAGATTATTTTATTTCATTTTATTTTATTGTTTTGAGACAGGGTCTTGATCTGTCACCCAGGCTGGAGTGCAATAGCATAATCACAGCTCACTGCAACCTCAGACTCCTGGGCTCAAGCGATCCTCCTGTCTCAGCCTCCTGGGTAGCTGGGACCATACGTGCATGCCACCACGCTCAGTTAATGTAGTAGATATTATTAATATCCCCATTTTACAGATCAAGAAACTGAAGCACAAGAGATTAAATTACTTGCCCCAGGTCCTACAGATTTGGACCTAAACAGTCTAGCTCAAGGGCATACAGGCTGAACTCCAACACTCCACTATACCATGAGACTGTATGAACAGTATAGCTCAGCTAAGCTGGAGGAAAGCAATGAACAGCTCTTCAGAGGGTATCCACAGATTTTTGTTTAGAAATATAGGGAATCTTATATAGGGAGTCTATGTGGACTGATATAACAAAATAGAGACTGGGTGGCTTACAAAGAACAGAAATTTATTTATCACAGTTATGGAGGCTGAGAAGCCCAGAATCAAGGTGCTGGAAGACTCAGTGTCTAGAAAGGGCCCACTTCCTGGCTCACAGATGGCATCTTCTCACTATGTCCCCACATGGTGGAAGGAGCAGAGGAGCTCTCTCAGGTCTCTTTTATAAGTACACTAATTCCACCCATGGTGTCTGCATTGCCTTTGGGCTCATTCTTCCATTGTATTGAACAACAGCTCATGGATTCTGTTGAGATGGCTGCTGCATACTAATCTCCTTATCAAATGGTCACTTGGCCACATCCTTAGTGTTCTCTTCTGACCACACTTTTACATTTTGTACAATATGGACAGATTGACAATTTTCCAACTCCATAAGTTCTGCTTTCCTTTTTATTAATAATTCCATTTTTAAATGATTTCTTTCTTCTTACGTCTTACTGTAAGCAGTCAGGAGAAGCCAGGCTGTTCTTTCAACATTTTGTTTAGAAATTTCTTCAGCCAAATATCCAATTTCATTGTTCACAAGTTCTACCTTCCATAAAACACTAGGTCATGAACACAATTCAGTCAAGTTCTTTGCCCTTTATAGCAAGGATGGTCTTCCCTCCATTGTCCAATAACATGTTGCTTGTTTTCATCTGAGACCTCATGAGAATGGCCTATACTGTCTATATTTCTACCAGTATTCTGTTCAGGATTACTTAGGTGTTGCCTAAGAAGACTGAAGCTTTCTCTAAAGCTCTTCTCTTTTCTTTGTAAGCCTTCACCAAATTTGCCCTTAATGGTCCATTCATGGCAATGTAGGTTTTTGTAGCATGCATCTCAAAATTCTTCCAGCCTCAGGATTGTTTGAGCCCAAGAGTTTGAGGCTGTATTGAACTGTGATTCTGCCACCGCACTCCAGCCTGGGTGACAGAGCAAGACCTTGTCTATAAAAAAAAAAAAAACAGTTTCCAACCTCTACTCATTTCCCAGTTCCAAATCCACTTCTACATTTTTAGGTATTTTTTGAAGCACCCTACTCCCAGTACCAACTTCTACTGTGGTATGTTTGGGCTGCTGTAACAAAATATCATAAACTGGGTGGCTTACAAACAACAGAAATGCATTTCTTACAGTTCTGGAGGCTGCAAAGTTCAAGATCAAGGGGCCAGCAGATTCAGCAGCTAGTGAGGACCCGCTTCCTTGTTCACAGATAGCATCTTCTCACTACATCCTTACTTGGTGGAAGGAACAAGGGAGCTCTCCCAGGCCTCTTCCGTAAAGGCACTAATTCCATTCATGAGGGCTGTGCCCTCGTGACCTAATCACCTTCCAAAGGCCCCACCTCCAAATAC
The DNA here is from genome assembly GCA_963574885.1 of Lepilemur ruficaudatus. Lineage (NCBI taxonomy): Eukaryota > Metazoa > Chordata > Mammalia > Primates > Lepilemuridae > Lepilemur > Lepilemur ruficaudatus. The sequence goes on from CAUYRT010076750.1 coordinate 11,238, forward strand.
CATCACATTGGGCATTAGGATTTAACATATGAATTTTGGAGGGACACGAACATTCAATCTATAGCATAGGGACTCAGAAAAAAAAGTCCTGAACCTCACCAGGTTCTCCCCCCATGGTGGTACTCTGCTGCTAGCCATGCCAGCATACCTTCAGATGGCTCTCAAATGAAGTGTCCCTCTGGGCTGCGCCAGTTATCTCTAATGTGTTGCGGTCCCCACACTCTCACTCTCACCTACTGATCTTTGAAACGTGGTCTGCTCCATTGACAGCATGTTTCCAGGCAGCCTGTGAGTTTTGACAATCCATTACCTCCCTCTCCTCTCTACCCCACAATCTTCGCATTCTCCACCAGTCCACATGTCCCCATGCAAATTGCCCTTTCCAAAGTTAACATTTCCAAATGGCAAGATAAGTTCAGAGTCATTTAAAGGAAAAAGACATGTACTTGAGGCATACCATGAAAATGTTGGACTTTGTTTCTTTCTTTCTTTTTTTAAAAAATCTCATCCTTATCCTCTCTGCAGATGTAGTGAGCTCAAGTGGCCTCCTATTTATTGCTTTTCCCAGGGAAACCAAATTCAGCCCAGTTCCCACTGTTTCATAACATGAGAGCTCAACTTACACACTTCCAAACAGAGGGATGGATGCTCGGTTTTGTTTTCTTCTTCCCCCAAGAAAAAGCCTCAATCTCAGTTTCAGGCTTAAACAGACTTAACAGCCATAAGCTTCAGAAGCTCTGGCATGCCATAAATAGTCCTTTTCATCAGAAACTGCAAATCACAATTCTACTGTAAAAACCAGAGCTACTCAGATAGCTGCCCACAGCACTAAGCATGGTGCCTTGCATTTAGTGGCATTTAATAAAGATTTGTTGATGGACTGATTGATCCAGGTCTTCCATATCAGGTGAAGCCTGAGTTTCTTAGATTTTTTTTAAAGGGATTTGAACTAAGATTTAAAACCAACTCTTTATTCACCAACCTCTAACCTCTCAATTCCCACAATCCTTTGAGCCCTGAATATTAGAATATATTTATAATGCACAAGTTTCAAAGCCCCTACAGGGACCAGAGGGCAAGAAGAAAGACAGGACAACCTAGTAAAAGCCCCTAGCATGGCACAATGGAAGGCAGTGTCCTCACAGCTGCCTGGAGGAACTAAAAGAGCCTGAGGAACCCTCTAGATCATAAGAGAAAAGCAAACATGAATTCCATTATGATGGTTGAAAGCTATGGAGTCAAGAATTCTGATTCAACCACATGGTAGCTCTCTGGCTTTATTCAGGTTACTTAGTGCCTCTGTGCCATGGTCTCTTCACCCAAACTAACTCATAGGATTTCTGTCAGGATTAAATGAGGAAACGTGTTTAATGTGAGACAGTACCTGGCATGTAGAAAGCATCATTAGTGTTTTAAACAATTAGTTTAGCAACACAGTGAAAAGGAAGTCGTGCTGTACTTTTAATTCTATGAAAATTGGGAGTCTATGTATACCAATTATGGTAACTCAGCTAACCAGAATATCCAATTAATCAGAACACCCTAATTCCCAATAGATTGGAGCTCACAGTACAGGTGAAAGTGTTGAAGGTAGTAGAAATAAAGTCAAGATCTGTAATGAATGAATTTAATCAGTATCACAAAACACCAGCAGTGCTAAAATAAAATTATGTCATCAATTTTTAAATGAAATTATTACTTTGGGAACAGGTATACCATATGAGCTATCCCACATTTTTAAAAGCCCTTTTCATCACAATGGGGAAGAAAGGAAGCTGAGTTGCTACGTTACTGTTTTAGTCATCAGACCTTAGCAAGAAAAATGAAGGCGGAGGGTAAAATATATATAATTAGGAAAAATATATAATTAGAATACATATAATTAATAAGGTACTGTAAACACAGCTATTGATAAAAAGACAGGTAAGGGAATTCTTGGAAAAATTAAGTGTAACAAGTCAGCAGATGGAATGAAATGGGTCCCTAGGCAGTGAAGAAACTTGCATAAGAAGTTGCTGAACCACCAACAACTCAGAAAAGTAATAGTGCATAAGGACAAGGAAATTTTATATTAAGTCCTACAATGAGCTTGGAAGACAGAAGCTATTTGGGAAGCTGTTTGAGGTGACAAAGGTATCAGTGACAGGGAGTGTCTTTTGCTCAACCCCCCTCAGTGGTTGGATATCATGTTTAGAGGATGGTTTGTCATCAGGATTAGGATGACCTAGACTATATAAAGAAATCAGTTCTGCAAGTACTCATTGAGCTCTTCCCATGTCCAAGGCAATAAGCCATGTGAGAGATAAAAAGATGGATAAGACTGGTCCTGGATCTCAGGAAACATCTGGACCATGGGCCCAGCGGCTGAAAACGCAGTAACCTAAGATAAAAGGCTATCAGTGCTGGGACAGAATTTCCATGGAGAGTATCAGGGAAGGCTTCCTCTAGGAGCCCTTGAAGGGATAGGAAAAGTGTTTCTAGCAGGGAATGGCATTTATCCATGCATCCATGCAAGTATCCACCCAATTAACAAGTAGTTACTGGGCACTTACATTCTGTTAGGCACTGTGCTAGTAGCTGACAACAGAATTTTCAGTAAAAAGAGATGAGAGTCCCTGCCCTTAGGCAGCTACTGGGAAAGCAGATGTTAACTAACCAAAGCATCAAACCTACGCGCGTAAACTGCAGTGTAGCCAATACCATGAGGGGCGCTCCAAGTTCTGTCCAAGGCTCTGACAGGGACATCTGACCCAGCAGACACATCAAGGAGGGTGTTGCTCAGGAAGTTACGGCAGAACCGAGATCCAAAGGGTAAGTCAGAGACATCCAGGCAGAAAGAGGAGATTGCGCAATCCCCACTGAGGGAGTAGCATGCTCCAAGGTGAGAAAGAAGTGTGACAAGGAGGAGTTAAAGCAGGACAGGAAGATGGCATGTGACAAGTGGGGAATAGTGCGTGAGAGACAAGGCTGCGAGGGGACGGTCTTGGTGAGAAGCCCCTGCCCTTTATTCTAAGAACAATGGAAAGTCTTAGAAATATTTTGATTGTGTGGAGAGGAGGTAGGAGGTGGCAAGGTGAGAGTTTTATCTGGAAAGATGATCTGGCTGAGATGTGGAGATGGGATGAGGGCCAGAGTGGACAAACTGTTGGTCCCGCAAGAGATAGTGTGGTGGCCAGGACTGGGAGGGCAGCAGTGGGGATGGGGAGAAATTGTGTCAAGAGATATTTGGGGTCGGTCAGCCAGAGTAGAAGGTTTGGTAGGGGAAAAGGAGGTGTTTAGAATACCCCTGGCTTTCAGGACAGGACAGATGGCAGTGCCAATCCCCTGGGAAAGGAAAAGGGGCAGGATGTGCTGTGAGGAGTCAGAGGTATGAAAATCTGATTAATATTGTGTCTCCCAGAGACTATAATTTCCCTGAGGGCAGAGACTCTTTCTTCTTACTCAAAATTGTGTACTCGGCAACCAATAAGATGTCTGACAGATAGCCACTGCTCAATAACTACTTGTTAATTGAATGGATAATTGGATGAGCAAATGACTCTGGTTTTGGACATGTAAAATTTGTAGTATTTTAAGACATGCAAGAGGAGATATCAGTTAAAAAGCTAGATATATGGGCTGCAGCTTAGGCAAGAGGTCTGGATGGGAGCTATTGCTGCATCAATGCCCAAGGAAAGGAACTCAAGAGAGAAGATAAACCAGCCCTGGATTCAGCCTTTAGGAATTCCAGCGAGTCAGGGCCAGAGGGTGGAGGGAACTGCACAAAGAAGACAGAGAAAGAGCAGCCAAAGCCAGGGGGAGTGTTTCAAGAAAGACAGAATGGCCAATGGTGTCAATTGCAAGTAAGATGAGAACTGAAGAATGTCCTTTGGGTTTAGCAATACTGAGGTCATCAGTGACCTTTGTGGGAGCTGTTTTTGTAGAGTGATGGGGTATAAGCCAGATCGGAGGCGGTGAGGAGTGGGAGGTGATGAAACAATGACAGGGAGTAGACGCAAGTTTTAGGAGAAGTTTGGCAGTGAAAAGGAAGAAAGTTGGGCAGGTACTGAGCAAAGGCAGGAATGTGCTGCACACATTTGAGAAGTAGCAACAGCATAATGTGGCTAGAACAGAAGTTCCTGTGCATTTTTTCCTGCCCCAACATCCCTTAATGAACAGACACCCCAGGTTATTAACAGAAATCAGATTATCAGGAGGAGGAGTTGATTTCATTGGGGTGATGAGCTTGATTTTTGGAGACGTGCACTTTGCAAGGGGCTTGAGGAACAGGCAAGGGTAGAGAGATGTTTGTAGGAGAGCTAGAAATATGGGTCTAGGGTAACATCTGCAAACTACAGCCATGGTCCATATCCAGTCTGCCACCTGTTTTTGTACGGCCAGCCCACCAGCTAAGAATGGCTTTTACATTTTTAAATGGTCGAAAAAATCAAGAGAAGAATAATACTTTGTCACATGCAAAATGTCTATGAGATTTGAGTATCAGTGTCCATAAATAAAGTTTTATTGGAACACAGCCACACTCATTCATTTACAATATTGTCTGTGGCTGCTTTTGTGCTGCTACAGCAGGTGAAGAGTTGAGACAGAGACCATTGGCCTGCACAGCCTAAAATATTGCCTATCTGGTCCTACACAGAAAAAGTTTGCCAATCCTTGGTCTAGGGCATAGGAGAGCAATCAGAACAACTTCCTGTCTGCCAACATTATGGAAAAGAATGAAGAAAGGGGATGGGGCCATGCTGCATTAAGGAAAACAGGGTGTGGAGGAGATGGCAACAGCCTGATCCCTCTGGGTCTGTAAGGCACATTTGCTGTGCCCCCCTCTTGCTGATGCCATGAGCAGGTCCCCCACAAGCCTCAGTGTAAAGGGCACATCTTCAAGGAAACATTTCCCTTCCCCAAGTGAGTCCTCTGCTGTGTTAAACAAAGCTTCTTTCCCTTTTCCTTATAGCACTTGTCACCATGGTAATTAAATAATTATTTGTGGAACTCTTGGTTTAATGCCTGTCTCACCCATTGGACTGAGAGGTGCTGTGGTAATGACTTAAGGGATCAAGCCCTAGCGATGGGCTGCTTGGCTCACTACTGGCACTACCATGCACTGGGGTGTAACCGTGGCTCAGTTACCCTCTTCTAGCCTCAGTGTCCCTATCAGTAAAATGCAGACAGTGAGCATCTGTACCTTTCAGGTTTGTGAGGATTAAATGAGAAAAGACACACAAAGTTCTCAGAAACGTGCCTGCAATATACTAAGTGCTCAGTAAGTATGTCACCATTAGTAGCTATTTGGATGGGTGGAGCATCTGAAAGGAGTGGGAGAAAACAACGAACCCTGAATTTTAGGGCAGCTTGCAGATGGTGAAGCCATTTCCTGAGACAGGAGACACAAGAAGGGGAGAGTGGGTTTGGGGAACTTGACACGTCCAAGGTGCCTGGGGACAGCCAAGTAGTAATGCAAGGTGGACAGGTGGGAGTGGAGCTCAGAGGGTTGGTGGGTGGGGTGGGAATTGGGGGAGTATGTAGAAGGCTTGCAATATCTGAGAGAAATAACTGAGGGGGAAACAAGAGTGTTGGGCTGTGTTTTTTGTAAAAGTGCTCTGGCCTTTGCCATTGATGCTGTGTGATGATCTATCTACACCTTAATAAACAGGAGCTATTATTATCATATATTCCTTGAGGACTGTGACCAGTTGCAGGATCACAGGAGGATGAAAGCTATGTTAAAGTAGTCAAAGGGAATCCTCAACATCTAAACCCTAGGTCCTAAAAACAAGGTACAGATGCAACATCAGCACTTGGAGCATTGCTTGGACCACAGTCATGTGACCTCCCATGCCTGTGCCCCACAAGAAAGCAGCTCCTGGAAGTAGGAGCACTGATGAAGGCATGAGACAGCTCTAGGACGAAGGACCTGGTAATCACAAACAAGCCACGTCAGAGTCAGCTTCTTTATCTGGCCGAAAGGAGGCAATTAGCTATCTGCTTGCCTCAGTGGGTCCAAGAGAGCAGAAGAGATGGTTCCTTTTAAGGACAGAGCTCTAGAGGCATAGAGGGGGAGTGTTACCAAAGCGTTCTTCGGATTAGTTTTCCCCAATGGCTACTAGTGAATGAATCCAAGTTGCTTGTGAGTGTTGCTTTCCCTGATTCACTTGCCTTACCTGAGAGGCACTGAGAAAGTAGAGACTGCACAGGTATCATGGCTACCCCTCCATCCACCAAGAATCTTCTTTCTTGTGTGGGTTAAGGGATGAGGGGAACACAACCATAAAAGGAAGGAGCTGGTAGAAGTCTACAGATTCTGCATCTAGCAATTGGTCATTTTTACATTCCTCTTTTGACCTTCCTAATAACTCTAAGAAGTAAAACATCCTCTCTTTAGGAGAGGAATCTTGGGTCTGAAGAGACGAAATAACTTGTCCAAGATCAAACAGCTAATAAGTAGCAGAGTGGGGATTTGAAAACAGGAATATCTATCTATGTTGCTTCCAAGGCCATGGGCTTTCTAACATACCACACCCAGCTCTGCTGATGTCTGGAAAATCCTCTTCTGTGATGTCATAAAATGTTACTGGACCCCAGAGATCCTTCCCAGAAGGCAATAACCAGTATGTTAAGAACATATGAATTTTCTCCACCAGTTGAATAGAAAGAGTCTAACCTAGCTCTTGTAATTTCTTTCTTGATTCAACCCAACTTTTCTGTACCTCAACTCAGAACATGCTCTCATTGTTTTTCGAGAAGTAACTGGGAAGCCCAGATGTTCATATTATTCAGAACACAGGGAGATCAAAGCAGGTTGAGGATGGGAAAATGAAACTCACCAAGATGCAGAAAGATAACAGGATGCAGCCATGAAACCACAAGGGGAGGTATGGCCTGTTTGTTTCCTTTCCTAATCACACAGAAATGTATGTGTCTCAACATGATCTTTCACTGGAGACACTAGAAATTTTCAGTACCAGTGCCTAGTATACTACAGGCATTGAAAATCTTTAATGAATGAATCAATGTGCCCATCCTCCTTTCTTTCTCCCTCTCATGCCCTCTAAACCTGAGAGGTTGTCCTCGTTTTCCTATACGTGAGGGAAATCATGATAGTACTGCCCTGTTACATCCTCTTTTCTTTGACTTTTCAGCTCTGAAGTTTTCTTGGGTTTGACAATCATCTCCCACCTTCTTTGCTCATATCTTTCCAAATCCAATATCACTTATTCCTATTAGCATATTGGCTCAGCTGACTCTATGGCGAACCTTTCTGTTGGACTACTGAGCCATTTGTGACAAGCAGATGAAATAAATTCAGAGGCCACACAATCACCACCCACTCCCGAAAACAGACAACCACATGGCAGTGACTGGATTCCCTATAAACGTGGCCTTGTGTGAACCTGTTATGATGGTTCCTAGATAGACTGAGCCTGTTGCTCAGATTCTTGGAGCTCACAAAGAAAAGGAACAATGCTCTCCAAAACCTTATAGGGATGACAGTACATTCCCAAAGAAAGAAGTTCAGTCTTTCCAGGACTTTGGTTCTTGAAGAAAACATATCCCAATGTCTTGTTCTATCCTAGAATATCAGCAAAACAACAGAGGCAGGCAGCTCCATGAGATTCCTCTAATCCTGTTTTGTGCTCAGCGTGTAGTTAACAAAAGTGACAACTAAAGAAGTTTATAAAGTGGTTCCTAGAACTCTGCTTTTGGCTACAATGGAATCACTGGTACCAACTAGTCCTACCATTATAAACTTTTACAATGCTAAATAGAATGTATGAGAGAACTAGTTTCAGATATTGGGCATCTGAAAGAAGGTAATCAATTGAAGTGAGCCCCTTGATTTCTGCCTATAGGTTTTTACTGGACCCCAGGACAGGCAGGAGAAACACAAGCAGAGGATGGGATCCTCTCTTAGATGAAGAAACAGAGATCAAAGTTAAGGAGGTTGAGGTGGCTGGAATATGTAGGACAGAGTACAAAAGAAGAAGTAGCTCAATGAGAAAGACCTCCAGACATCTTCATTGGATGCCCTAGAGTCTTTATCCAAATATTAAGTTGCATATTTGTAGGGCATGACTCCATAAGACCACACAGAGAACAAATACCAGAGAAAGAATAATTACCAGGAAGCTACAAGCTGATCAACTATGAGAACTTATAAGTGGTTGCAAAGCATTTAAGTTCCAACTAATCAGAATAAAGAAAATTTGTTGCACACCCAGGGAATTCAGTAGAGACCCTAGAAAACCTAAGCCTTAGAAGTAGTACTAAACTAAAACTAATAACAAACCTAAATGGATATTCACCTAATAATAGTAAATTAACTGCCTGCCAGAACAAAACTCAACACTCTCTAAAGGAACACAACAAATCCAATCAATAACTTCACATTCACAATGTACTACATTCAATTACAAAATTATCAGACATGAAAAGAACCTGGAAAGTGTGAGCCATAACTGAGAAAAATCAGTCTTTAGAAACAGACCAGAAATGACAGAGACGTTGGAATGAGTAGATAAGGAATTGAAAATAGTTATAACAGTTTAAACGAGCTAAAGGAAAACATGAACCAAATGAGAAGAGAAATGGAAACTATTTTTTAAAATACAAATAGAACTTCCAGAGCTCAAAATATAATATCTGCAATGAAAAATGACCTGGATGGCACTAAGATCAAATTAGACACTATAGAAGAAAGGAACAGCGAACTTGAAGACAGGGCAATAAAAACTATTCAAGCTGACACAAAGAGGGTAAAAAAGAGCTGAAAAAAGTGAACCTGAGTAACATGGGGGAAAATACCAAACAGTCTAACATATGTGTAATTGGAGTCCTAGAAGAGAATGGAGTGGAAGATAAATATTTGAAAATATAATGGATGAAAATTTTATAAACTCAATGAAAACTCTATACCCATAGATCTTAGCTCAATGAACATTAAGCAGGATAAATATAAAGAAAACTATACCAATGCACATCATAACTGAATTGCTGGAAACAAGTTATAAAGGGGAAATCTTCAAAGCAGCAGAGAGAGAAAATGTATACAAGGGAAAAGATAAGACTTATTGACTTTTTATCATGAATAATGAAAGTAAGAAGACAATGGAATATTTTTTTAATGCTGAAAAAAATCAACATAAATTACTATGGCTAGTGCAAATATGTTTCAAAAATGAAGAACAAAATCAAACCATTGCCAGCAGTCCAGCATTGCATTTAACAAATGTTAAATGGATGTCTTCTGACTGAAGGAAATGATTCCAAGTAAAAATTCGGGTCTATATAAAACAATAACGAATACAGGAAATGATACATATGTAAGTATAAAATATTTGTTCTCATTTTAAAAATTCCTTTAAATAATAATTGTCTAAAGCAAAAATAATAACAATGTATTGTAAGATTTATAATATATGTAGAAATAAAATGTATAACAGCACAGAGCAGGGAGGGGAAATAGAATTATACTATTTTAAGGGTCTTATATGAGAAGTAGTATTTTTTTTTAAGATAGACCATGGTAATTAAAGATACATATTGCAATCTCTAGAATAATGACACAAAGAGAAAAATAAGAAATGAAATAAAATAATAGTAATATAAATAATAAAATAAAATTAATAATAAAAATGAAAAATAGTATAATAAAATGAAATACAAAAGATATTCAATTAATTCAAGAAGAAATAATGAATGGGACAAATAGCAAGATGATAGACTTAAACCCAACCATTTCAATAATAGCATTACATGTAAATAGGCTAACCATAGAAATTATGGTAATGGTAATGCAGAAATTGTCAAACTGGACAGAAAAGTAAGACCCAGCTGTATCCTTCAAGAAATTAACACATAGATAGTTTAAAAGTATGGAAGAATGATACACCACACATACTCTATAGCTGGAAGAACTATATTCATATCAGACAAAGTAGATTTCAAGGCAAGGAATATTATCAGAGATAAAGGGATATATTTCATAATGATAAATAGGTCAATTCAACAAAGCAAGAAGATATAACAAACCTACATAGGTATTCACCTAATAACGGAGCTTTACGTGAAACAAAAATTGACATAAGTGAAAGGAGAAAGACAAATTCAAATTATAGTTGAAGTTTTCAACACTCTTTTAGCAATAATTCACACAAGTAGACAGAAAATCAATAAAAATGTAGATGGCTTGAACATCACTGTCAATCAACCTGACCTAAATGATATTCATTTACCAAATACAAAATACATATTCTTTTTTTAAATTGTTACATAACAGATGTACATATTTTCAGGGTACATGTGATAATTTGATACATTCATATAATGTGTAAAGATCAAATCAGGGTAATTGGGATATTCATCACCTTAAATATTTATCTTTTCTTTATGCTAGGAACATTTGAATTATTCTAACTATTTTTAAATGTACAATAGATGATCATTCTTTTCAAGTGTACAAGAGACATTCAACAAGATGGGCTATATGCTGAAAAAAAGGTAAAAAAAAGAAACCTATAAAAATTCTAGAGGAAATCCTAGGAGAAAATCACCACAATCTTGGGCAGATAAAGATTTTCATAGACAGGACAGAAAATACACTAAGCATAAAAGAAAAAAACTGATTAAAATTGATAACTTGAAATTTCATCAAAATTAAAAACTTCTTGTCTTCAAAAGACAACATCAAAAGAGTGAAAAGGCAAGCTACAGTATGAGAGAAAATATTCACAATACATATATCTAATAGAACTTATTTAAAAATATAAAAAGAATTCATAACTCAAAAAGACAATTTTAAACAGGTACATTCTTCAGCAGACACTTTAGAAAAGAAAATATATACATGGTCAATAAGCACATGAAAAGATTTCAACATCTTTAATCATCATGGAAATTTCAATTAAAAGCATAATGAGATTCTACTATCTACCCACTAAAATTTAAAAGACTGACAGTACCAAGAGCTGGTGAGGATGTGGAGCATGTGGAACTTTCATACATTGCTGGTGGGGGTATAAAATGTAGTAATTGCTTTGGAAAACAAAACATTTGGCAGTTTCAAGTAACGCTAATCACACACTTACTATATGACCAGAAATTTCACTCCTAGGTATGCTATCTAAGAAAAATGAAAATATGTTCACACAAAGACTTGTGCATAAACATTCACAGCAGCTTTATTTTCAGTAGCTAAAAATTTGAAACAACCCCAAAGTCCATCAATAGACGAACAGACAAACAAGTTGTAGCATATCTATATTATGGACGACTACTTAGCAACTCAAAATAATGAACTATTGATACACACACCAGTATGGAAGAGTCTCTAAAATACTGTGATAACCACTTATATTATCCTGGATTAAGCTTGAGCCCATTATTCGAAGTAAGGTGACACAAGACCCGAAGAATGGGCCCCACTTGTACTCGCCACCAAATTGGTATTGACTGATTAACACTACAGTGCTCAAATGGTGGGAGTGTTCACTAGGGATTTGGGGGGTGGGGGGTAGACCCACATCTGAGAGATGTGGTGAGCACTGTGAAGGGGAGGGACGTGCTTGAAATGTATTTGGGGATGGGTATAAGGGGCCTCAATGGGGGGTAGGAAATCATCTAAAAACTGATTTATGTGAATAGCTGTACTACTTGGTAAATTTACTAATAACCATTTAATTGTACACTTAAAATGGAGTAAAG
>CAUYRT010076753.1:0-32056 GCA_963574885.1 Lepilemur ruficaudatus
TATTAAGAAGTATATGCTGTAGAATGGAATCCTTTATTACTATGTAATGCATCTCTTTATCACTAATAATTTTCCTTGCTTTGAAATTTGTTTTGTACAAAATTAATACAGCTAATCCAATTTTCTTTCAAAAAAAAAAAAGAGTAGGAAAACAAAATGTAAAATTAACAAAACTAAAAGAGGGGAGAAATAGAATAATAAAAAATAATTCATCCAAAAGAAGGAACAGAGAACAGGTAGGACAAACAGAAAAGAACAAATTAGCTAGATGACTGATAACATTATGAAAACATACTCACCCATTAATATTCAGGGAAATGCAAATTAAAGCAATACCATTATTCATTCACCAGATTTGGAAAAATGTAAAGAACGATATCATCTATTACTGGTAAGGATTCCAGGTTATGGACACTGTCATATATTGCTAGTGGGAATATGAATTGTTACCATTTGCAAAAGTAACCTGGCAATATGTATTTAAATTAAATATTCATTGGCCCTTAATAGAACAGATTGATTAACTATTCACAAAAATTGCTTCTTCTTCTAAGCACACCTAAACTACATTTCCCAGACTCCTTTGCAGCAGGTGACTGAGTCCTTGCTAGGTATGACATTGGAGTCACTTGAGGGTAGCAAAGACCCTACAGCCTGAATCTCTGAATGACTATGTGGAGCAGAGACTCCCTGAGTAACCGAAACTAACTTGGACTACTTTACTTTTATTGCATTTGAAATATTATATATTCCAAGGTCTATTTGTTACAGCAGTGAGCTCACTCTAACCAATACGTCCTTTGACCCACAAATATCATTCACAGGTATCTGTCTTTAAAAGTAAAAGTAACAGTACAGAAGACTCTATGTGTAAGGAAACATACAACAGGAAAAACTGCAAACAACCTGAACTTCCATCAATAAGGGAAGAGTTGAATAAATTATAACACATCCATACTAAGGACTATTATGCAGTTATTATGAGTTATCTCTGTGCATACTGACCTGAAGAAACTACTGTCATAGTTAAGGGGAGAAAAAAATAAAGCTGATATAAATGTTTAATGCAATTTCATTTTTGTAAGAAAAGAAAAATTGGCCCCCCAAAATGACATATATATGTTTGTATATATTTGCATGAGGATGGAGGAAGGTATACAAAAATATGAATCAAGTTTTTAACATAGTTATCTCAGGGGGGTAAGAATGAGAGAATATGGGCTATAGGAAAGGGGAAAAAAAGACTAACAGGATGGAAGCACAGCTCAGTGTAATATTGAGTGAAAATGTAGAATATGAAATTGGATCATAAAATATTGAATCAAATATGTAAAAATTGAATATGTATGTAGACAAGGATGAGAAGGCAATGTCAACTTATGTAAAATTCAGTTTTTATCTTACATGTTAATATTTTAGTATTACTTTTATAATTTTAAAAAATTGGAAAATAAAAGGAATAGGCTTAGTCCCTACCTGATCGGGCCTTTTATGCCACATGGATAACATGCTTTAAACTGACCAATCTGGATTTGGGGATGTGCACTCGTGTTGTGGTTGTGTGATTGTTTTGTTGAGCCCAAAGCACCAGGTCACTGTGAGGGTGGAGTTTTCCCTGAGAAAAAAATACATGTTCCCCTTGTCAAGCTTCCCCAGTAGAATTCAAATTTGGAATAGGGAATGAGGGCACACAAGGTAAGGCTTAGCTTCTTAAGCTTTAATATTCTTATGAATCTCCTAGAAGTCTTGTTAAAATACAGTTTATATTTCAGTAGGTCCCAGGCAGGGCCTGAGATTCTGCATTTCCCAGGTGATGCTGGTGCTGTGGGCCCTCGGACGATACTTTGCACAGCCCAGGGACTAGTTAGTGTGAGGGAAACTTTCTACTCTCTCTGGGGCCAGACACATGGCATCGGGGATGGCAGGGGAGGTAGTTGAGCTGCCCCAAGAATAAGATGGCAGCTGGTCTGCTCCCGCTCTGCACGTGGGCCTGAGCCATGCCAGGGTGGCAAACTGCTGAGCACGTACACGTCCCCTCTCTGATCCTCAGACCTTCTGTGGGTCTCACTATGTCCCAGTGTCTGCTGGATTGTCAGGAATTATAGGGGATGATCCCTAAAGGAACTGATCCCATGCTTGAGATGAAGCAGTCAATGGTAAAAGCCGAGTCTGTTTCCCCAGAGGTCAGGGTGGTGGCTTCAGAGGGAGACAGCTCTGCCGGGTGGTCTCACATAGAAGGGATGCTCCTAAGTGGCACCATGTGGGAAAGAAGAATCGAGGCCCTATTTCTAAACAGGGAGCAGCACTCTGGCATATCAGCCAAATAACAAAAGAACCCAGTCAAAGTGACTTAAACAATAAAGGGGTTTATCTTCTCATAGGACAAGAAGTCTAGAGGTCCAGCAGTTTTGAGGTCAGTTGGTTCCTTATCAATCCAGTGACACCATCAAGGGCCCGGGTTCTTCCCATCTTTCTGCTCTGCTCTACCAGGCATGTTGACTACTGCTCTCAGGCCTGTCCCTTCATGGTGGCCAGATGACTGTGGACTGTACAAACACCACAAGTTCACACATGTGAGAAAGGACATCCCTTCCTTGTATCCCTTTATGAAAGCAAAGATAACTTTCCCAGAAGCAGCCCCACCTTCCAGTTCTCCTTGCAGTTCAGGAGCCAGAATTATACTACATGCCATATGCCTATACCACGCATTTAAAATGGGAAGCAAGACCACCTGGCTTGGCTTAAAGCAATAAGATTCCCCCTAAATTGGGTCTGAGCTCCCTGAAGTACATAGCAGCCTCATACCCAAACAAAACTGTGTGGTCTGTGAGCAGGAAACTTCCTGGATTGGGGATATGTATTAACGCTGGGGTTGGATGGGAGAACGACTGTAGGGTGGCAAACAGTGGTGTCTTCCAGACCTGAAAAACGCCATAAGTAGATGGAGGGTACTTTGAGGGGTGTTATTTTCCATCAGTAAAGGTGGTAGGTGTTCAAGACACCCTCATGCAGTTTATACATCAACTCTAGAAGTCAAAGGAAAAGAAAAATCAAGGAAGTAGAGATCAAGTTTTACCAAGTACTATGAAACACCAAAGAAAGGGCCCCACATGGACTATGCACATCCCTACTGCAGTGTTTTCACCTGTGCGGTGTGAGCTGCCTCACTTCTACACAGACTACACAGACACACACACACACACACACACACACACGGCCACCCTCTTGTCTTCTAGCCTAGACCACATTTAGTCTGTCATACCTCAGAAACTTCTCTAGCTAGTCCAGCCTACAATAATTTCTCCGTTCTCTGTATTCCTTGAGCATTTGTGTCTATATCACCCAATCTGTCATTTAACTACAGTATGCATTTGCTGGAACTATTAGTTTATATACATGATTATAACAGGATATTAAAATAGAACTCTTTCCGCTTTTGGTTGCACATCACAATCCAATTGAGAAATGGTTCATTGTTGTTACGTACAATAAGAGAAGATGACACTTCAAACCGATGATTTTTTTGATTATCAGTGGACTCATGAGGCACCCACTTACCAAGCTTTCTCACCTTTCCAATTTACTTCACATGCTGAATGACCATAGAATGGTCGACGTTGAGTTCTTCGGCAACTTCTCATGTAGTTGTAAGAGGATCAGCTTCGACGATTGCTCTCCATTGGTCGTTGTCAACTTCCGATGGCCGGCCACTGTGCTCCTCGTCTTCAAGGCTCTTGTCTCCTTTGCAAAACTTCTTGAACCACCACCGCACTATACATTCGTTAGCAGCTCCTGGGCCAAATGTGTTGTTGATGTTGCAAGTTGTCTCTGCTGCTTTATGACCCATTTTGAACTTAAATAAGAAAATGGCTTGAATTTACTTTTTGTCAAAATCATTTCCATAGTCTATAATAAATATAAAATAAACAGCAAATAATAAGTCATTAGCAAAAAAAAAAAATAAAGTGAGAAAAGTGCATTAAAATGATATATAACATAATAACATTTAAGAATGTCCTCCAGTATCAAAAGGCAAATTTCAACAATGCTAAAACTGCAATTACTTTTGCACCAACCTAATACCTTGATCTGATCATTACATAATATACACATTTCAAAACATCATGTTGTACCCATAAATATGTACAATTATTATGTCAATTAAAAACAAAACTTCTAAAAAAAGAAAAAGGAAAGAAAAGGCCTGACAAACAGTTTTGTGACCATCATCCTCAACAACAACTGGAAAACATAGGCTTTCATTTCCTTACTAGTGTGTGTTCTGTCTCAACACCAGCTTACAGGGTTGGATTCAAATGCAAGTGAAAGCAAGCACAAAACAAATGACTTCTCAAAGGTAGAACTGAATTTCCCCCTCATGTAGATACCTAAATTAATGGTTCAGGGCTGTTACGGTGAATCTATCCACATTCCCACCAGCAGGAGAGTTACAAGGGAAGGAGAAAGGCATTAGTCCCTTTGAGGACACTTCCTGAAAGCTGCATGCACAAACACTCTTTATATCCCATTGGCCAGAACTTAGTGATATAACTAACCCTAGTCGCAAGAGAGACTGGAAAACGTAGTCTTTCTTCTGGGAAGCCATAAACACAGCTAAAAATCTAAGATGATATTGCCATGGAAGAAGAGAAGAACTTTTAGAAAACTAGGTGTTTCTTCCACAATCTACCTCTTTAACCCTAAAAGTATCCATGTTTACTCTTCTTAAAATACATAGAACATACCCCTCCCCTCCATAAAAGAAGAGAATGACCCAAGCTGTAACTGCATTCATCTTAAACCCAGAGTGTATGAATGGTGCTAAGTTCTCTCCATCCAAATGTAGCTCTTAAGGGTCAGGTAAACTACATACATACTAATAGTAAATTATCTTGCCATCACGCGCCTAAAATAAAAAAATAGTAGAGAAGAAACAAGCTAATACCAATTTCTAAAAACTCCCATTTGGAAATGGGGAGAATAGGGAATGCCCGGAAGTTACTGGTCCCTAACTAGTGTCACATCCCACTGGACAGGAATAGCAAAGATTCCCTTCCTTGAGAGTGACCTTGGCTGGACCTTCTGGCAGCCTCATCATCCTCCTTTCTGAGAATAATTCCTTTCCATTAGCCCTGGCTTTTCCCTCTGGAATTTTCTTCCCTTTCCATCACACTCTTGCCCACATCTGAAATGAGCCTTGGAGAACACACACGGCCCCTTTCACGCCGTTTCCTTGCTAATGTAGCTCTGGAACACGGGCATTACTGGGGAGATTGTGGTCACAGGCTTTTTTCCCCAACATAATTCTCTCAAAAGTTTAGTAGACTTCCAGTCTATTTGTTTCTACGTCTGAAAAACCACAGCCAACAATCTCATCTAGGCAGAGTTGTTAAGCCTAATGTCTCAGGCCTTTTACTTACTGGCCTGTGTTCTGGCCATACCCCTCTCTGTCAACAGAGCGGCATCCGAAACAGTGGGTCCTGATTTTTGCAGCAGCCAACTAAGCCAATTCCCGCTGTATGACAGAGAACCCTTAAAGGAAGTTGCTTGAAGAAGGTTTGGGGCCACAGTGCTACATCTTAACAAAGCTGCCACTTGGCGGTCACCTCTTAGGACTGCTTCAATTTGGGGTTCAGAAACAGCTTATTCAATACTTCAAACACCCCAAATTAGAGTGCAGGCTGCAGCACAGAGCTCCTCCCTTAGCAAAGCTATATTTTGAAGCTTGAACACTTGCTTGCAGACTAGCTAGCTCTTGGCTGAATTCAACTCTCTCTAATGGGACTTTGCTAAAAGCAGCAAGGAGCAGCCAACACCACCAGCATTCTGACCATTTTTCTACCATTTCCACTCACACATGGTCTGCCTTCCAAGGTACAGCAGAAGCAATTCCACCAAATGTTTTGCCACCATCTAACAAGGTTCACCATCTTTCTCATCTGCAAACTCTAGCCTTGCAGTCTACCATCTGCCTACGCATATGCTTAGCACTCCATTTCAGGACGAAATTCTGAATTTATTAGGATCAGGTCCAGTTGTGTCAGACAACCCATAATAATCATGGGTTTTAAAAGATGGACGTTCATTTCTCTCACGCGTGCAAGTTTCAGTAGTCAGTCTACATGCGACTCAGCCTCCTGGCCATTGCTCAACCTCCTTGACAGGCCACTTTCACTTCTGGGACCAAATGGCACTTCCGGCCCAGCCTACTGCATTCTGTCCGGCAGGAGAGGGGGACGAGGAGCAGGGCACACCCTCTCATTTTAGAACTTTTTTCTGGAAGTTTGTCTGCACTACCTCTACTCTATGTGGCCTTGATCAGAAGTCAGTCACATGGCCATGTCTAGCTGCAGGGGCAACTGAGAAATGCAGCCTCTATTCTGAGAAGCCACATTTGCAGCTAAAAGTCAACCTATTATTGTAGAAAAAAGTGGAACAAATTTGAGGGGACAGCTAGCTTTTCTGCCAAAGTAGTGCTTCTCCTCACCTCAAGCCTAGTGAAAAGAGCTTCAAGGAAAAGAACAGAGGTTGTCCAGTGTCCCCTGAAGCAGAGGCTGGTGCCAGCATGCTGCACGGGCAGGCCTGAGGGGAAAGGCTGGCTGGCAGATCAGAAAGTGGAGAGGGGGAGGGGCCCCTGTGTGGCTGAGAAGGAGCCAGCCTGGCATCATCTTAAAGGGGCTTTGTCTAGGACAGCCTCCTAGGAAGCCGCAGGGACTCCAGCAGTCTCTCCGTGTGAGTCAGATTGCTGGAAAACCAGGAAACGGTGGAGAAGAGGTTCCCAGAGATGGAAGGCAGTCTCTGAAGAGCACATGAATGCTCCTTCCTGCCCCCAAAGGGAATCAGCTTCAAACCTCTGCCACAGCCAGAAACAGCCCTGTCAGGTGGTATCGATGCCAGTCACTTTAGACCCGCCCGGCCACTATCTGTCCTCCCTCCCCCACCACCCACCTCCAAACGCAGAGCAGTCAGCAACTTTGGAGAGCAAGCTAACAGGGAGGAAAACACCTGTCAGGTGGGTAGGAAGTAGAAATTTCCCATGCCTTCCTCCCAACTCACAATCGCAGGCTAGAGAATGAGAAGAGGAGAAGCTTTAGCTTTAAGTAAAACTTGAAGTGTTCATTATTTATCTGCACATTTCATTTCCATGGTTCTCAACACTGGCTGCCCACTGGGATCGCCTGGGGAGCTTTTAAAATTACTCATGTCTGAGCCTCATCCCCAGAGATGCTCATCTCATTGGTCTTGGGGGCACCCTGGGCATCAATATTTTTTAAAAGATGCCCAAGTGATTCTGGTGAGCAGCCAGGGTTGAAAACCACTGTGGTAACATTGAATTAAGAACATGTTTGCAAACAAAGAATCATGGCACTCTAGTCCAGGCAACAGAGTGAGACTCTGTCTCAAAGAAAGAAAAAAAAGGATCATGGAGTGACCAGAAAAGTGATGGAACATTCCCTAGGTCTCACCTGGGGAGTGGAGAACAAGCCGCACAGCCCAGGCGGAGAGGGAAAGGATGACGATGGCATTTACAGCTGTGCCTGTAGGAGCCCTCACTTCCAGCCTAACTATTCTATAAACCTCCCTCCTTCAAGGAGAGCAGAAGCCTCTTCAAGGCAAGAGTCCTGACTTAGGATTCTTTGGAGTCTCCACACTGCCTGCTTGCCAGACCCATGGCAAGAGCTCAGTACATAGTTGTTGCCCTGTTGTTAACCACTTTACCTTCAGGCTGGGACAGATTGGAGGGTCCTTTCAGATGCATAAGACAAACTAGGATGACTCCAGGAGAGCCTTAAACTGTATCTTGAAACCGATGAAGAAGATACTTAAAAAGTGCATAAGATATAGTCACTATGGGCCAGGCCAGGGGCTCGCGCCTATAATTCCAGCACTCCAGGAGGCTGAGGTGGGAGGATCGCTTGAGGCCAGGAGTTGAGGACCAGCATGGGCAAGATAGCAAGTCTCATCTCTACAAAAAATTTGAAAATATAAAAATAGCTGAATGTGGTGGTGCCCGCCTGTACTAGCTACTCAGGAGGCTGAGGAAGGAGGATTGATTGCTTGAGCCCAGGAGTTCAAGGCTACAGTAAGCTAGGCCACTGTACTCCACCTTGGGCAACAGAGGTAGAGCCTGTGTTTTAAAAAAAAAAGGATAGATAGATAGATAGATAGACAGATAGATAGATTTTGTATATGTATGTAGTCATTATGAAGTGGCTGGAAATTTTTTATCAACCTATGACCAAATTGTATGGCCCAGATTTGATCTCTATATTGCAATTGCCTTACAACTGAGCAAATTGTTGTCTCACTGATCTAAGGGTAGGTCTTCTAGAAGGCCAAAATAGCCAACATTGTGGTGCAGCTCCAAGGAGTAAGCTTTGGGGTCTACAAATGCCTGAAGCCTACCCAGTTTAGTGAAGCTGATCCAGTTGGTTAGCTCAGAACATATCCTTCCAGCACTCCCTCATCCCTACCCCTCCTAACCTGACCCTGGAGAACAGCCTTACTACTCACACCCTCACCATGACCACCCCCTCAGTCCTGGGGAACGCTGCTCCAATACAAAGGCAGGATACAGGAAAGAAGCCAAGAAACTGCAAAGCCATCAGCTCAGCTCCAGGAGCAGCTTTAGTCTGTCCATTCAAAGATGTCATGTCCCAGAGCAGAAGCCTCCGGCAACAGGATCCCACAGAGATGCCTGTCGAAATGTCCTTGATTCCCCCAAGCCCATACTTATTGCTCACCTCCATCAAACAGACAGGAGCCGATTGCCAAATGCAGTGTGTGCCAAGACCCGACACTTGAGAGATCGCTCTTCGCTGTGAATGGATCCTGAAGCTTCGTATCAAGAGAGCACCCTTTTCATAACCTAAAAAGGAAAAGCAAATAATCTTAAGCTCATTCTGGTATCAAAATTGGCCTTCTCCATCACCAGCTGCTGTCTTGTGTCTGATTCAGGGACATTTTTTACCTAGAAATAAAATGTGCTCGACCACGAGCCCAAGCTCAGACAGAAGACTGCTTAAACTGCATTTGGTGATCCCAATATATTTTTCTAGACTTTTCCCAGCAGAGGGAAGCACCCCCATGAAAGGTAAGTTCAACTAAAGATGAGGTCCCCTGTTGAGTCAGACATGAAAAGCTTTACCCCCATCCTATGTCATCCCCAGGAAAGTCAACTACCTTCCAGAGGGATCAATAAAAAAGATCCCCTGATACTTGCAGTGCTGTAGCAATGTCCGTATCTTCCCCTTTAGAAACACGCACTGTACCTTCCGTCTGGGTAGCTCAACGGCACCGAGCCGTGAGTCCCAGTCTTTGGTTTTAATCAGGATTAAACCCTGGAACGCTTGACAAGTGAAGCATTTGATGACGACGATAACGAGTGGCCCATTAAAGGTAATTTTTTTTTAAGTTAATGAGCTCTCCCCAAAGAACAGCCACATACTGTACTGAAAAATGTCCGTAGGACGCACTGCACTTTCTCGTTATTTATTTAACTTTATGTGGATGCCATAAAACTTCTTTATTTGCTTTCAGTTAGCCCATAGGTTTTGACAAGATAAATTTTTATTTAGGTCTGTGCCCAGCTACAATCAGAAACAGGAGACTCGCTTTCCAAAGCTGGGCTGATAGATGGATTAATCAAAGCACTCCCCACCCTGCTTTCCTTCCAGCAACCACAGGGATCAACAGACGGAGTTTTTCCTTAATTAAAGAAACTCAGCAACAAGGTGATTTATCGATGATGAATCTTGCAGGCCCTTTTCATTGTGCGGTTACTGTTGGCCACTGTTTGAAATTTACCAACATAAATAAAGCCTCTCCATGACTAAACAAAGTTAAAGTAGCAATAAATTGAGCCTGCCATGTACTCTGGGCTAGATCTGAAGCCAACATAAATACCAGAATGCCTTGGCTGTGACATGCTTGACACAATGACATCATGCACTCCAAAACAGAGCAGCCCAGCCCCAGCCAGAGCCTAAAACCTAATATAATTCCCCTAAATGAATCAAATTGCAATGGTCTAGACTCGGCTGCACTGAGTGTTCCACTTCTGGCTTCCTTGCCCTCTGCTGTCGAGAGATCGCATTAAAAAATAATCTATACGCTGATCTAAATTTTGCTTTTCCTGCATGATTAAACTTTGGCAGGAGTAAATCTCTGTTATTCTCACTCCCCAGGAATGTTTGGAAAGTTACTAAAAACTCAGGATTTCTCAGCTTAAGATCCAGCCTCCGTGATGTGATCCTGCGGCCTGCCTGCTGCTACCCTATTACTACTAGTGCTATTGCTACTAATACTGTTACTACTATTGCTATTGGTACTAATACTATTACCACTATTGCTATTACTACTATTACTGGTGCTAAAATGGGGGGCGGGACTCTGCTCACATAAAAAAACAGCTTCAGGGCTGGCTTCTCCCCCAAGGGACTTGCTTTGCCCACATCTAGCAACAGGCTATAATGAAATGCCTTCATGAAACAAAAAAGACAGCTAAACAGGGGCTCAACAACCCCCAGCCCTATTTCTACTAAGAGATGAAAGAGGGAAGAAACCTTTCAGAATGCTCACACAGGACAGCGAATTAAAAATGGAGAAAATCTAATAACTAATTGGTGAAACCATAAAAGCTGCCATAAAAGACATTTTCCTTAAACTACTTTACACAGGGCTGTATAATTTTATGTCACTTTTTATTTATGTTGCTGTAATGAAAGCTGTTCTGGGAGCTGAGGAGCTTGGGAAGAGAGAAATGGAACTATTTTTAAAAAGGAGGGGAAAAAGTCCATCTATAGAGCTTCAAACAAGATTCCTTTTGAAATACAGAGGGATTGGGGAGGAGAACCTGTTTACTTCTAAAAGCCTCTGAGCAAAAATTGTTGCAATGAGCATCTTTCTTCCAGCACTATCCTCTCCTTCTCTCCATCCCCAAGGCCTTAATTAGGTAGATTTCATAAAGTGGGTTCAACAGTGTTTCACAAGACCCGGCTGTAAGTTGGGTAGATAGACCCATGCCACTTGGACTAATCTTGTGAAACCAGATTTTTATTGTGTGAAACATGCAAAGAAGCATGATTTGAGCTTCTAGAAAGATTCATATAAAAATGGACCCCATTTTAACAAGATATTGGTGAATTTGCAAAGCTCCACAGGACATCACAATGCCACATTCAAAGATTCTAGGAAAGAACTATTGAACTATTTATTTTGACCCAGAAGATCAGACAAGTTCTTTTCCTTTCCTTATGTGTATGTGACAATTCAGAGGATGTTACACCATCAGGATTGTGGGGGGGGAATAAGTTGCAATATAGAAAACTTTGGATACGTTGTAAATAAGAAACATTTAAAATTGTATATGCTCAAATGCAGGGATGTGAGGGGAGCTTTGGGGGCTGATGATGCTCTATTTCTTGATCTGGGGCCCGTTGCTACATTGTGTTGAGTTTGTTAAAATTCATCGTACACTTACGATGTGTGCTGTTTTCTCTATATATATTATACTTTATTATGAAGTTTAAAAAATACCATATATTCAGATGAGTCTCTTAAAAGAGAAGCAAAGAGTAGATAACATTCATGCAAAAACACAGAAGCCCCGTATGATTTTCCCAAGGAAAATGTAGATCACCCCTTAAAATACAGGGGCTTTCTGAACTCTGACTAACTTTCAAAGCAAGATGAGGTTGTTTTTAAAAACAATTTGCCTTCTATTAACAATGAAATCCAATTCAGCCCCGAATATTAGAAAGTGAAACATATATACAATCAGAGGGACTGTGGAAGCATCGCACAGATGGGGCATTATTTAGGTAGGCTTGACAGTCAAGGCCACTCTACACCATTACGGACCAGACTAAACAAACCTGACCTGCAGGGTGACCCTCCAAGGATCCCAAAAGATTGCAAACTCCAAAAAGGCTGTCCTGACCAGACTTTATAGCCTCGTAATGGCATGCAAATGACACTCCGTCTCTGTCACACAGCCAAAGGTTGGTGTTGTATATGAGTGCAATTTCCTCAAGAATTCAGAGGAAAATGTGATACTTTGCCTTTTATGTATGGGGTTCACAACAGCAAGTGTATTTACTAGTTGGGGGACACCCAAGCCTTTTGATGAATGCCCCATCAAATCATTCTGCCCAATCAGGTGGCGGTGGCAGGCATGCCAGACTCCAGAGGCGGGGAGAGCCCACTCACGCAGCACGGGAAAGGCCTCATTTGCAGAGTATTTTAAAAGCTGGAACCGTGTCTAGGAAAACATCATTGAGATTCAGAGTCACTCTTCTCTGGAAGGCAGCTTTTCACTCACCCCCTCTCTCTGCTCCCCCTCGCTACCCTCAACACAGGCATAATTCTTGCCTGGTGGTGCCCCATGCACCGAGGTCCTGGCTGCATTTGTAATTCATTCTTGCTCACCTAGAAAATGTTGGCAGTGGGCAGCCCTGAGTCCAGCTTCTCCAAGGGCCTGTTCTCACATGTTCCTATGACATACTCTACACCCCACCCAGGACAAGTCCGAGCCGTCCCGTGGGGAACTAGTTACTCCAAACAGCCTTCAGCAAGAAGTTGGCTGCGAAAGAGGACGTGTGTGCTGCGTGGGGAGGGAAGGGAAGGCGAGGGAAGAAAAGGAAAACACAAAATGAACGGAAGCCATGACTATGTGCTCTGATGAGGAGAATAAGATTTGGGGACAACTTCAAATGTAAGTGTCACCATGATTCATCCGGAACCTTTCACTTTCCCGACTTTTTCTTTCACAAAACAGCTCAGGGGCCTGATACTCATTACATGCTGATAGCTGCCACCCAGAGGCCTGTCGAGCCCCAGGGGAGGGGCGTATATCCCTGTCTTCAGACTTCCTGGGCATCCTCACTCTGACCTATCCGAAGGTGGGTCCCTCCCAGGACCATCCACAGCATATTCAGGACAGTTTGCCAAACTGTACCTGTGATCATAAGAACAAGACATAAACCCCATACTGGAGATGTAAAGGCCACTCACAACCTCTTTTAAAAAGCCTCTTTACCCCTCTGTAGGACACAGACTTTAGCTTTGATCTATCATCGTTTTCAGATAAAACAAGACATTCCCTTCTGTCTGTCCCGCAGCACATTTCTGTCACTGGGTGAGAGGAGCCCTTGCTTCCAGGTAGATCGCGAGCTTCGCACTGGCAGGAGATGGCAGACATGTGGCATTGGTGTTGGGAACCTCTCGTGTATCTTGACTGTTTCCTTCCTTAAAACAAGAATCCTACTTTCAACAGATAAAAGGAAAACTAACATGGCTTCCAGGTGAAAAGTGTAGATGCAGCCTGGCCAAGAAGAGAAAGCAGAAGGCAGAAAGTCTGGGGACAGAGGTCTCCTGCCTGCCCTGGACAGAGAGAGGAGGCCTCATTCAAAACAGCCCGGCGTTCAGCAAACAGTCCAGGCCTCAAGATGACCAAGGCCTCCCGTGGGGAGGCACCACCAGGGAGCTGGGGGATTCATGCACCTCCCAAAAAGGAGAGGAAATTACTTCTTCCTAAGCACTAACAGGCCTGAGCGGTTCCCTGCTCCGGTTTCTGTATACGTTCCACCAGAAACCAGAAACAAGGCGAGGCAGAAAGGCCCCCCAGCCAGGCACATCCTGCAGCAGCAGTGTCCCCTTTCATCTCTGCCAGAGTCACTTCCCAAATGACCCCTGGCCCCGCGTAAGTTTAAACAAGGCAGGGCGTTCCTCTCAGCCCATACCCACAGCACGCTTAGGCCCTTCCATGCGAGGGGCCTTTATGTCACCAGCCCCCTTCTGCCCTTTCATCCCCTCCTGGGGAATTCAGTTATGCAGATCGCTTGAGATGGGGGCCACAGGCTGGACCTCTACAAGCTGCTAATTGAAAACCTTGTCAGAAGTGGGAGGAAGAGGCAGAGGGGGAAAAACAACAACCTTTGACAGGACCCCTCTCGTTATGAACAGCAGCACACCCTCCCAGAGGGGCGGGCCTTGCTCCCGCCACACAGGAAGACTTCCTCCCGGACTGGAGGACAGACGCTCTGGGAGACAGTGCCTGACAAGTCTAAAAGGCTCCAAGGATGCAGCTAAAGGGGCTGCCTGGGCCAAGGCTGGGCCCTGCTACTCTCAGCTGTGTGGTCTTGGGCAAGTGGCTCAACCTCTCTGGGCTTCAGTTTCTTCCCCTAAAAAACAGGGGTAAGAATTGGACCTACTTCGTAGGGTCATTGTGATAATAAATATATTAATATAAGCATTTTAGACAATGGCTGACACAGCATTAACTAACTTTTAATATTTTGCTCTTGTTTATAACAATAAGAATTCTCCCCTTGCCAAATTGGAAAATGGCCAGAGATAGGGGAGAGAGGGCTGAGACTGCTATTCTATCCCCATTTCATAGTAAATCCCGTGAAGTCTTCAAATGACAAAGTGACAAGGCTACAAGCCTGTGTTAAGGTAGAGAAAGGAAGGTGGTGAGACTTCAGTGGAGGGAAGAATGCAAAGGGAATAGGGAAAGAAGGCAAGGAAGCTAATATTTTTCAATCGCCTACGATACGGCAGGCACCGTTCAGGTGCTTTTGTGCAATGTCTGAACAACACTGTAAGGTAGTTACGATCACTTGCATTTTCCACTCAGAACCTGAGGCTTGGAACAGTCAAACAAGCTCCCCCACAGTACGTGGCTCCTCAACCTGGCGTGGACAGTTCTGTTTGATTCCCAAAACTCCAATCCTATCACCCACACGCTCTGCACTGGGCATTCCGTCCTGCCTTTTCAGAGGGGCAAGAAATCTGCAGACAGTGGTATTAATCCGGTTCTCAGGACTTAGACAAGTTTTTTTCTGACACTACATTCATAGAAGGTTCCGATTGGAATATTGGCACCTTTGGTGTGAGAGGTCTTGGACTACCTTCTTTGTTCAGCGAGGAAGTTTCCAGCCCATACTTTCGTGCCAAGGGTAGGTGGGAATGTGTCTCAAGCAATAAATGGTAGCATTTTAATACTTCCCTGTGAAGAGCTCTGGCTGAGGTGTTAACATCCAGGTTGAGAATATAAAAAGCAGGCTAAGCGAAAACACCGTGATTACAATGGTGGTGACTGTATCGGAGGACTCCCAAAATCACTAGCAATTATGTGGTACGAAGCACCTACATTATGAAAACTGCGATGATTTTGTGTCTACTGATGAGGATAATGACTAATATATTCTGTCAACAGATGTGACAGATGTCTGTACATATTTGGAGGCATATATTTTTAGATGCCATTACTGTACCTCCAGCTATTTTAACTACTAAATTTTGTTGACACCATGCAATCCGGTAACAAGGAGGCTTACGGGAGGAAAAGGTTAAAATTCCTCTTTCCAGCTGTTTCTCTTCTTTGCATCATTTTTGTCTCATTATTCACTAGGACCCATAAATCTGCCACTCAGATCCCAGACCAAGTGATATGCTGCAGGGAAATTGCTAATGTCACCAGGAAACAAAATAAAATTGAACGCTGGGTTCACAGCATTCGCGTTCAGAAGCGTCCTGCCCTGCCTGGTGCTCATTCTAACACTCACACGCGGACTGAGATCTTCCCCCTGCTGAAGGACTCGTGCTTCATTTCCTCTGCTCCGACTCCCCATTTTCCTAACTGGGGGCTGGGAAGGGAAAGGAGGTGGAGAGATTTGCAAGACGGGCTCTAATTTAAGACAAAAGCCATCCCATTAAATCTTAACAGATGTTTCTCAAGTTTAGAAGATTAAGAAAGATTTCAGCATCAAAAATCAAAGAAAATACTCCATGACCTTAAAAAAGGATAAAACACAAAGCTCTAACAAACCCAAAGTCCACTTTGACAGCTGTCTCTGCCAGAATTGACGAAGTGCTATTGATGTTTGGATTAAACCATGCCTCTGTGATCAAGTACTCAAACATGGGATAAAAGACGAATATATTCTTTAATCCTACCCACTAATTTTGTCTAGGCCCTGAAAAGCAATGAGTACTGAACAAACGTTGAAAGTGGCTTCGCTTCTGTTTATTGACAAAGCTATTTTTATTTCATTAATTTGCCACGTATCTTATCAGCATTTAAACTAACACAAGGAAATCCATACAAGGTACTGAACTCTCCGCAAACAGATTGCTGCAACTTCCAAAGCCACTAAAGGTAAAATCAATAGACAATGATTCTAGAAAGTGAGGAAGATGTTACAGGAAAATGTAATACAAAAATTGGGTCCTGATTTATTTTTCATTTGTCTTTTTTTTTTTTTTTCAGCTAAACTGTAAAATAGCATTGGGAATTCCAGTTTTCAGCCTGGTGAGTTTTAAAAGAAAAAAAGAGAAAAAAAAATTTTTTTTAAGGAAAGCATGAAGAGGCAATTAAGTCATTAATTAGTCTCTTTGTCTAACGATGTCCAACCCATCAAACTTGGCCTCTTCTGTCTTCATCAAAGGTGGAGCTCACTCTACTTTA
The DNA here is from genome assembly GCA_963574885.1 of Lepilemur ruficaudatus. Lineage (NCBI taxonomy): Eukaryota > Metazoa > Chordata > Mammalia > Primates > Lepilemuridae > Lepilemur > Lepilemur ruficaudatus. The sequence goes on from CAUYRT010076753.1 coordinate 16,472, forward strand.
CAATAAGTACCTCTTAAAAAGACAATCTCGTGTTTCAAAAGCTGCTCTACAAGGAATTTAGATGAAGATAAATTAAAATAACACTTAGCTGCAGAACCCGGAGTTTGACAGCCACACAGTACCCACTATCACCCCAGGTCCTCAAAGGAGCAGGGACAGGGATGTCACAGAGAAACCAGATGCTGTGTGCCCAGGGCAAGGCATCTTGGGGTTTAGTGAAGGAGGAGAGAAGAAACTCACATTAATGCTAAGAACTGAGGACTATGATCCATAACTCCCTCTAAAGAAAACCAGAAGGGACACAAGTTCTTTGCAGAAGGACCAGTAAAAATGCCAGAATGTCCTAAAGAAGTAACTGAGGACATGGTGTCTAAGGATCAGCCCGAAGACTTCTCCAGTGGGTAGGAATGACTTCAGGGAGATTAGCTCAGCGGGGGCCTCCACCTGAACCCCTCCAGCATATTTCCAGCATCCTGAAGGCCCCCTGTCCTACACATACCATCCAGGGTTGACTGGTACCCCCATGGCAAGACCATTCTATTGTATATGTCATTAACTATACTCCTATAGGGAGCTTAATGAACTTCCTTGAAAAAAAAATTCTTTTAAAAAATTGACTAAGTACAGCATGCTTTCTGTTTGTTTCTCATGTCAAGTTTCCCGTTGCTGATCTGGAAGGAAAAACTCATTTCACAAGACCTTGAACCAGCTCTCCCCAGTGGCAAGGAGACAGAGCCACAGCATACAGGGCAGTGCACGTGCATGCCAGGAATGAGCAGGGGGGTGCATTTTAAAGGTACTTTGGAAGATTGGGCCACACTTACAAAAGATTTTCCCTTTTCATACCAATTTCCAAAGATCCAACCAGGTTACACTCTAAGAAACACGATGAGAAGATTCAGCTAAGAATTTGTTGACTTCATCCCCAGATACTCGTCCTACGAGATACTGGAATTACATAAGTACTGGTGTAATCACAACAGCTTTATTTTTGTGTGTTGCTATGGGATTTTGAAAACAAAACAAAGAAAACCACTGATCAGTAATTGTGACAAAACTTCTTAGCCACAGCATTGAGAATAGGGCCTAATTATTCTATAAACACACTTTGATTTGTTTACTTCAACGTCAAATTAACTTCAAATATGTAATAGCAGACACTGATTTGTTATGGTACGCAATGCCGCGGCAGACTGTTCCGGGTACCTTGCGCAAGTCTATCTCTTTTTTGAATAGATTGGTTTGTAAAAGTGTCTCCATAGTACACTCCACACACAAAATTATGGACCACATATGTCCTTTATTTAAAAGAAAACTGTTTCCAAGGTGAGGGGTGTGTGTTGGTGATCCCGTGGCTGGCTCACTCTCATTAGCCTCCTTATGCAATAGAAACAGGAACATTTTTTTTAAGATCATGATTACAGAAAGAGTTAACAATGTAATGAGAACCTAGGAAAATTAAGAACTACAAAGGAAAGAAGCTTTTCAAATTGTTGGGAAGTCGTCACACGCTACGTGAGGCAGGAGGAGGATAAGAATGGGAGAAATGGCCAAACCCAGAGCGAGGCCTGCTCCAGTCATTTGCCAACAAGTATTTCTTGAGTGCTTATTTTATTCTTGTTCCTTTATCTAATTCTTACATAGAGCTTACTTCTCTAGGCAGCTTACAAATATTAGCCCAGGTATTCTTCCTAATAACTCTATGTGGCAGGTATGATTAGTACCTTCATTTTACAGAAGAGGAAACAGAGACACAGAGAGGTTAGTCATTTGCCCAAGGTCACACAGCTAGTAAGTAGCAGGGTTTGGGATTCAAAAATAGGTCCTCTGTCCCCCTACTCCCTGCTATGCTATGCTTCTTCCAACAATCATATACTCCCAACCCTAGTCTGTGCCCTGGGGTTACAACATGTTCCTTCTCTCAAGAAGCTTCTAGGCTGGAAGACAATTACAACACAATATAGTAGAGCTGTGGAAGTACTGATAGTAAGCACAGGGTGGTCCTGGAGGTCTCAGGAGGGATACCCAACCAGTCTTAGAGTGGGTGGGGAGTGGACGGGAGGGTTGGTAAAGACCGTTTAGATCCAGAGCAGAATTTCTTGACATTGCACTATTGACATTTGGGCCAAATAATTCTTTGTTGTGAAGAGCTGTCCTGTGGGTTGAGGGCTATTTAGCACCATCCCTGACCTGTACCCACTAGATGTTATTAGCATAACTGTCCTCCAGTGCAGTGGCCAAAAATGTCTCCCGACACTGCCAAATGTCTCCAGGGGACAAAAATCATCCCTGGTTGAGAACTCTGGCTCCAAAGGAAGTGGTATCTAATCCAGACCCAAACTATGAGTGGTAGTTATTAGGAAAAAAAAATTGGAAGAGAATTCCAGGCAGAGGATATAGCACATGCAAAAGAGAGAGGTTGGCAGTTCCTGGAAGCTAAAAGTAATTCAGTATGAATGTCTCTTAGAATTGGACAAAGGAGATCAGAAAAGTGAGTTTGCAGAGGCAAGCAGGGCCATCGTAAAAGGCCTCATACTCCCCTTTTGGGAGTTGCTCCTAAATGCAATCGGGAGTTTTTAAAGGGAGAATGGCATAATCAGACTTGCATTTTTTCTGAATTTCTTCTGAATAGACAATGAATTAAAGAAGAAGAAGACTGGAGACCAGTCAAGATACTGCTATGTTTGTACTTTCCTTGCATGTTAGTCACTTTTCCTTTTAACTATAAGCTTATTTAAAATTACATGTGTGTTCTTCACATGTAATAAGCTCTTATATATCAATAAGAAGAAAAAGATGATCACACCAAGAGCACAAAGAGCAAAGTTTATGAACAAGCAATTGACAAAGAAGTATAAATGCCAGTAAACATGGGAAAAACATGCTACTCTTCTGATAATCAAAGAAATGGTAATTAAATTATGAAATCTCATTTTCTACCTACAATACTGGTAAATAATTTGTAAAACTGAAATTGCATCTCTTGTTGACATGCCGAGAAACTGTATTCTGCTACACTGGTAGTGGGAATCGATATCGGTACTGCATCACTAAAGAAAAATTGAGAAAAAATAATAGTAAAACTCAGTTTCATGAAGAATTCTATGACAAAGCTATTGAAATTATTCAAACATCCAATAAGAGATTGGTTGATCAATTATAGAATAGTATGTTTCCATTGGGAATGATTTTGTGGAAGTCTATTTGTTGAGCTGGGAAAATATTTGATGTAGGCAAAAGTAAAAACATTGATAACATTCAGCGTTGGTGGCGACTGGAAAAGGGGCGTGTAATGCTGGCTACAGTGTCAGAAGGCTGGCCACAACCTTGGGGTGAGTTTTTACCTTCTCATCTGTAAAATGGCTATAACAATTGTATCTAACCGTGAGATAGTTGTATGGATTAAATGAAATAATATTTGTAAAATATATAGCACAAAGCCCAGCACAAAGAAAGTGTTCCATAAATACTAACCAATATCATTATTATCAGAGACCAAAAAAAGGCTTTAATCATCTTCATTGTAATATACGATGAAAAGGAAAAGAATTTGAGTTTCTAACTTCAGGAGTACATTAATAGTTAATTAAACAATACCATACTGTAACCATTAAATATATAACCTTTAAGTTTAGTGATTATGTTTGAATGGTGGGACTTTAACATATATATATTTATAAAAAATATGTAGTGACATGAAAAAAATGCTTCTGTAACCAACAAGACCCGTTTTAGAAGCTTCACATATAAAATATGGTCACATCTCTTCTAACATTAAATTAAGATGATTCAAGCCTCTATCTCTCTGTTGAGAGAATCTCTTTCTTCCCTCTCTGGGCTCTTTCCTCCTATAACAGACCTGCCAATGCCCACTTTTTTCACCTGTGGACAATAAGAAAGCCTCTTGTGTGGGTTAGATATAAAGATAGCTGAAGTTTATCTCTGGAGTGTGGGCTTCTGATTAGAAGTTTTCAAAACACTAAACACCTACCCCAGAAGTGTATGTTCCCTCGTCGGGTAACAGACTGTCCCTAGGATATAGGTCAAAAGGAATCAACACACAAACACACACATTTCACATATGTCAACATGAGTTGCTTGTGCACACATGGAAGTGTATCTATGTGTGTGAAAGAGTGTCTGTATATATGCATATAATATATAGACACATAAAAATATATAATATGTGTACAAATCAGGCTGTCTGCATCAAAGTATTTTAAAGTAAATTACAGGCAACACAATATTCTCATCATATTAAAAAGCAAAAAGGTTTTAAAACCCAGCTAAAAGAAGGAGGTAGGTAGGAAAAACTTAAAGACCTCATTTCAGTTTTAGGGATGAGTTTTAAACTCAATTCATTCAAAATAAGCCTGAATACATTAGACACGTTGGGAAATAATCCCACCATTAGTATAATCACTTACATCTGTCAAATGTGCTCTGATGTATAATATGCTTTCTTTTACTCCAGAGGACCTCAAGGAAACAAAACTTTAGATGAAATTGCAAAGGAAGGAGAAAGAATATTATTACCCAGTGTTGACTCCTGTCAAAAACAAAATGATACCCTTGAACCACACGTAGGTCAAAGAATTACGATCCCCTAGGAGGGATGCCATGCAGGAGAGACAAAGAAGTTCAAAGGAAGAGTGGAGGAGAAGCAGTCACAGCTGCAGGAGAAATCAGGGGAAAGAAGCTGGAGGGTCACATTTGAGCTGGGTCCTGCAGGAGAAGACGTTTGCCTGGTTTAGGCAGGGATGGCCACCTTGACCTCTTTGCCAAATGGGAAAGACAGAGTACCTAACTCTCAGAGAAGTGGGGATGAAAAGAGATTGTGTATCTAAACCCTGGCACATGGCACATATGTGCAGGAATCCACCTTCTAAAATCAGGTGGCAGGTTCCAAAGAGCTCTGGACTAAGAGTCAGAAGTCCTGGATGCCAGCCTCAGCTCTGCTCCCTACTCTGTCCCCTCTGGCTGCATGGCTTTGTCATTGGTCTCTTGCCCTCTCTGCACCTTCATTCCCACATGCCTAAAATGAAGTCAACGAAACTGTCCTACCACCTCTCCTGAGGGCCAGGTGAGATCAAAGATCAGAAAGCGCACTGAAGAGTTAAGCCCTTTGCAATGCAAGACATTATTTTTGTCACAGAGTGCATTTTCCTGAGCCCAAGTGTGATAGAAGAGAAAATTCAGGAGGGTAGGGTGGGAAGGAGAGGAATCAAACATCTGTTCTGCAGCAGAGAGCAAGGAAGCTTTCAGCAGGTCTAGGGCAAGGCTGGACCTACAAGTCCCCTCCTCCCTGCCCTCATTTGGGGTGGTCACCTAGGCTCTTATAATGGGGCCATGAACATGTCCCTTGGAATCCACTGCTGAATGGAGAGTCTCTCTCCACCGAAGTTCCAGCGTGAAGGTCACTCATCACCTTCTTCCAGAAAAAAGAGAGAAAAACCAGTTCTGAGGCTAAAGTGGCCTCCCCATTCTTTGCACAGAGCCAAGAATCCTGATAAGAGCTCTCCAGGGTAAGAAGGCAAAGGTGAGGCCCCATGCCACTCAGCCCCTTAATCCTCACTTTAAGCCAAATGTAAAAGTCTTCAAAGTGGACCTGTGATCAAAAGGAAAATGTTGTTTAATTGAATAGGCTGCTTTGGGGGAACAGTTGGTGTTTCCCTCAAGGGGCAGCCATTTTAAAGCATTCCTAGTCACAGGAGTCTCTTGGGCTTAAGGGTGGGTCAGCATCAACAGTACTAGCTCTGGGCTCTGGCAGGTACCAAGGGCCCTGCTGGCCTCGCAGCCCATTTAGAAGTCAACGGATGCTTGAAAAGAGGAAGTTAAACCAAATCCAACAAAGCAGCTAAAAAAGGCTCCCCCTTAAGCTGATGCTGATGGTGTATGAGTAACAGACCACCGTTTTTCCCAGTACAAGACCATCACCAATTGTTCATACATGCAACAAGCATTTATTAAGCACTTACTGTATACGGGCACTAGAATAGTCACTGAGTCACCAGAGATAAATAAGATGTGGTCACAGCCCTCAAAAGAGTTTAAAACCTAGCAAGGGAGACAGGGCAGCCAACAGAAGATAACAACACCTTCCCTTGAAGGTTTCAAGGGAGGGCCTGGGGGACCCACCTGCCTGATCCTGTGGGCAGCACAGAGAGGCAGACCAGACTGCCCAGAGCGGAGCTTCTGGACCTTCACTGTGCATACAAATCTCCTGGAGTTCTTGGTAAACGCAGATGTCTGGCTCAGTAGGTCTGAGGTGATGTCTAAGCTTCTGCACGTCTAACGAGCTCCCAGGAGATAGTGAGAGCTGCTGATGCGCAGACCACACTTTGAGTAGGAAAGGTCTTAGAAGACGCTGACGGCTGAGTCGAGTCTTGAAGGACGAGAGGAAGTCAGCCAGGATGAGAGGAAGTTGGGAGATGGTGGGCAGCCTCACGGCCCAGGTGCGAAGGTGAGGGTGTGGAGAGCTCTGGGAAGCCTGAGTGCTTCGGTTCAGCTAGAGCAAGAAGGGGGAGGCAAAGCTGCAGAGGACGACAAGGGCAAAGGCATGCAGGGTCTTGTATGTCCTATTGCATTTGGACTTTATTGAAAAGATGGCGGGGACCATTAAAAGATCTTTGAGTTGGAAAGTGATATGTTCAGACAGCATTTTTAAAAGATCTGTCAGCCAAAAGTATAGGAAATAGACCAACAGGGGTTAAGATGGGAGGGAGAGAAGCCAATTAGGAGGCTATTGCTGTATTACAAGCAGAGAAAGAATGGAATCAGGTGGGGTCAAGTACATACCATCAACAAGTATCATTTCCCCACAGCTCCAATTAACCTCCCCAAAAGTTCGTTTACTTTGGTTGATGGCTCTTCAGTGCTCTCAATATAATCTTGAAGCTCTTGCATCTGGTTTTCAAAACATGCTGCCACCAGGTTCAGCCCATCTCTCCACTGGATCCCCCCATAACCCACCATGAGCGCCGTTCACTGCCCTCTTGCTGATATTCGTACCATCCAGGCTCAGCCCCACCCCCACACTTGCCTCTCACTGTTCAGCTCACCTGCGGTGTCCCCCGCTCCCCTCTACCTGCCCACTTCCACTGTGCTCCAAGCCCCGAAGTGCCAACCTCAAGGCAAAGCTCCCGTGTAATACGCACTGTCTGCTTCATCCCATCTGTACTTGGTCACAGGGGGCCCTGGGCTTTTGAATGCCTTTTCTTATTTCCTTATGCTTTTCGTCAAATAGCTCACCTTTCAGCAGTGTGCCTATGGCATACATATATGAATCAGATAAGAATAATAAATAATAAATCCACTCTCCTCTTGGGTTCAGAAACAGATATTACCACGATATCTGAGGCTCCTTTGTGCCCCTCCTTAGAGGTGGCCTTGTGTTTTTTTCCCTGGGGCCTCTCTTAACGACATAACTCAAAATAGGACCTGAGGAACAAGGGCAGTCTTCTACAGCCTTTGTTTCTTTCATAGCTCTTGTTACAACATTTTCTGTACTAAAAATCTGGGCATGCCACCAGCCAGTCGGAGTGTATTTGTGGGAAAGTGAGAGAGAGTATTTTAAGTCAGGTCTGCCTGGAATAACCCAGAGCACAGGGTCACTATCACCCGTGGCATTTAGCAGACTATCCACTATGAGACAGGCCCACAGTGAATATTTATTTAATTGAATTCTGGTTTCACTCCATCTAGTTGATGTAACATAGATTCTAGCCAATGTCAGAATAAAACCACTGCACTAAGCAAGTGTTCTCCAAAGTAAGGCTCAACCTCTCCCCCGAGGGGTGCATCTACATCCACTTGGGTGTAGAAAAAAATATGCAAACTTCTGTTTATACTTATTTTTCCTCACGCTTTTAAATGTACCAATTTTCTGTATGTATTTTATAATGAGTACAGCACATGTAGTATGTATGTGTATATGCAGTATTACTACATAGTAGAACATACTACATAGTGTAGCAGGTATAGTGAGGAGCATAGAGCACAGCAGTGATGGCACTGGGACACCAAACTGACACCTAACTAGAGTAGACAGCAGGAAAGCAAAATGGAAGACCCAAAGTAGGGTCTCACCTGTGAGCTTCTAGGACCCATTCATTCATTTATTCATTCATTCATCCATTCATCCAAAAAAGCACTTTATTGATCTCCTTGTATGTACCATGCTCTGTCACCCAAACCACAACAGGCAGAGGCAACAAGACAAGCATCTTTTGGAGGCTGGACATGCCTTGTCCTGTCCTGCTGCCCACGGGCACTGGTCTGCCAGTGTATAACACTGGGTTATACCCAGGTACCTCTCCTATGCCCAGAGTGAGCTATTACACATCCAAACACATTCCCTCTCATGGAGGATGAAGATGAAAGAGGTCGACCAGACCCAGGCTCCTAATCGTGGTCACAAATGTGTGTCTCTTCACTAGGAGCTCATAGCAACTACTTAATATTGCTCTTCTATTCACACCCAGCCTTCTCCATCAGCAAAGAAGGGACCAGCCTTCCAGATGTGTTGCATAGGGAAAAGCTCCTGCTCCCCAAACATGGCTTTCCACCTGTTCCTAGATGTTTGGGACTGCTGTCAGAAGAAAGAAGTCCTGCCCATAAGATAAGGGATGTGATTTTAAATGCCCTTGCCATGGAGCAAGGTATCCTATTGAGGAATTTGCACTGCATTGCAAATGACTCCTATCCAACACTCTCTGGAGAACCAGTTTTGTCAGAGGGAGTGAGGGGGAAAATGCGGGGAGTGGGGGGGTTCCCTATCACATAACAGAAACACTGTACCAGCCTGGAGTGCTCAGCAAAATTGTTACAAAGTAGACTAGGCAGCCACCAAGATAACAACTGGGCCCAGGAAAAATGCCCAGCACTTTCTTGGGTGCCTCAACACTGTTTTTTGCCTTAAACACCCAGCTCAAACCAGCCCTGACTGCTTTAGAACTGCTTTCGTTGTCCTATAGTGCCCTTTAGCCAATTGTATACTAAAATCCCCGCCTAGTGGAAAATTGTAATATCATTAACGTAACATGGGTTACATGACAGCGCATGATGATGGTACTGCACGTTCATGATTTGCTTCACTGTGAACAAACAATGATACAATGTAAAAGCTCCGCCTCACTCACTGGCAAGGCATTTAAGGCAATGCCGCAGGGTGGGCAGATGCAGATTTTGCATGCAAGAAGCTCCTGGGGAAGAAATCCCTGTGCCTCCCAGAAACAAGTGCCCTTGTAAGTAACCTCTAATAAACTCATCCAACTTACCAAGCTCGGCTTGTCCAAGTCATTCTTTGGTCTCTCAGCTCCATCTCGGTTTGAGGGGCGGTTTTTCTATACTGTTCTGGGATTTTCCCAAAACAAGGAGAGATGGGAAAAAAAAAATAAACACCACCAGAAAACTGGCCTACAGTACATACAGATGAAGTGAATGTCCCCTGGACCCAAAAATGGCCTTGGAAAGGAGACACCAGGCCACTGGGCCAGGGCGGGAATGCTAAACTTTGCAGTTTTGTCAAGGACTGTTTCATGCCCAGCACTTGCCCACTGGCCTCAAAAACTTAGTTATTGGAGAGGATGTTAGGGATGTAAGGAACTTTGGAAAAGTACCTGCACTTTATAGGAAGATGTCGAGATTCCAGAAAGTGACCATGACTCAAGCTAGTAGGCTACACCCCAGCCTCCTGACTTCTGGTCACATCCCATTCCAGAGGGGAACCTTGAAACAATACACTATTGTTCTGCTGGGTAAAATATGACAAAGAAACAGACTTCACTTACTCTGCAATATTTGGGGTTAAATGTCCTATGACCATTTGAGGGAAAGGGAGAAAAGAACATCTAAAAACGCACCTTCCTACTTGCAAAGGATGAGAAATTGAAGCAGTCACGTAGTTATATTGAATCCAGGCACAAATACAGTTGACCAAATTCATCAGCAACTTATCGAGGGCTGATCAGTTCAATAACATGAGTTTCTTTAAAGATTTTATTTCATTTTAAACAATTTTATCTAAAAATTACTGACATTAAGATTGATACATCCAAATCATGAGATCTATGTCAAATACGCAGATATATCATTTCAATACATTGGCTTTTGAAAACAATGTTGTATTTGTTAGTTTGAAAACAATTTCCTATCAAACAGTTCTAGAGACTAGAGGTCCAAGGTGTCAGCAGGGTTGGTTTCTTCTAAGGCTGTCCCTTTGGCTCGTAGCTGGCTGCCTTCTCTATGTGTTCTTCCCTCTGTGTGTGTCTGTGTCATAAAGTCACATTGGATTAGGGCCCACCCTAATGACATCATTTTACCTCTTTAAGCACCCTATCACTAAAAATAGTCACATTCTGAGGTACTGGGGATTAGGGCTTCAACATATGAATTTTGGGGAGACACAAGTCAACCCACAAGTGTATGTACATATTTTAAGGCAGGCCTGCATATAGTACATTGTGCACAGATAACTGAGTCTCTGCCCTAATTGCCACAAGGTTTCCTATAAAACCTGAGTTTGGTATATGTGGCCGTGCTTCTAGTCAAATTTTATACACTTTAAATAGAAATGATTAGTCTATAGATCACAATCTAGAATTCATATAAAGAATAACACACACACAGCGTTAGGATAATTTTCCTCAAAGGAACAGCCACTCTTTAATTCTGAACATTTTAAGACATCCAAAATCACTTTCCCTAAGCAATTATGATTTTGCAAAATGCTGTCAAGACCATCACAAAGTTTTACTGCCCAGACAGAGCTAAATGCCTGGAGCTCTCAGCAATGATTTATTATTTACTCTGGAGGTAAGTTGCTAAGCAAGATTTATTCAGTAAGAACAGAGCCATCCGTAACAGTACAATATGCATTTGACTCTGAGGAAGATCTTTTTTCACCATTCCTCAAGAGAATTTGTTCTCTATAATCAGAAAAATACATCTACCTGTAAGTTTTCATCCTTTTGTGAAGTTGAGGGCACCATTATGCATTTGACAAGCCAGTTTGGTTTCAAACGTTCTGATTTGAATTTTAGCTCCGAGAAATTTTTCAGTAAATTTTCGTAATAAAAACAGTAGGCGAACAATTTCAGAGTCCACTGATAACAATCTGTTGGGTAAACGCTTTGCCTAAACAGGGCTTTTATTTTCTGGCTATTTGCTTCATGACACTACAGTGACCTAAAACTCACATTTGTACCATCTCAGAGAGATTCCGGGTTCCTCAGAAAAAGAAAACACTAATAATGCATATTTGCCAACTTTGGTTTTCAGAACTGGTAACAAGCACCAGGGGCCAATTGCTGGCTTACTTCCGCCCCCTAGTGGCCATAACATATTGTTGCTTTTTGCGAAAGGGAGGCTGGGGAGCTGGGACCGTAAAAAGCTGCTGCCCCGTACATGCCCCGACTTCAGCAACCTGTTCCCCAAGATGCCCACGGCCTCCAGCGACCCTTCCACCAGGAGCAGACAAGGGGTGTGATGCATTCATTCACGTTCAGGTGGCCACGACTTTCCGCATTTTAACAAAAGCACTGAAATGAGAAGGCAATGCTGCCTACCTCAAAACAGTAAGTCACCAAAGGTGGACATGTAGGCTTAAGAAGAAAGATTTTTTTCCTGGTTTTCGTTTTGTTTTAGACAAGTGTTGTTGTTTCTTTGAGGGGGTGTCTTTGAAGAGTCATACGATGCCTCTATTTCTCTGATAAATCACTACCCCTACTATAATCAGAGGGGTGGAAATCAGCAGTGGATCCAAGAAAATAGTCCATTTCCCAGACTTCTTGCCTCCTTTCTCAACCGCTCCCATCCCTGTGTCCAGCTGGGAGGTGCGGGTGGCCACCGTGTCCAATGGGGTATCTCGCCCTGCAGACACAGAGTGGGTAGAAATATGAGCAAGGAATGTTCTGGTCAGACTCCAACCACCCTCCCACAGCTGCTAACAGGACTCCCTGCTGCAGTTCCTGAGCAGGTCAGGGAGGTTTTCAGGCAGGTAGCCAATCTCCAAGATGATTTTAGGTGGAGGAGGCAGGGCTGAGCAGAAGGAGGTAGACGAGGAGCGAGGAATTTTACAGAGGCCCCAGGCAATGTCTCTGAACTCTGGCTTGGGCTGGTCATTAATCAGGCCCCTCCCAGATGTTTGAAATCAGCCACCCCACTCCCATCAGAAGTGATGCCAGAGGGCCACCCCTACTGCCAGTGCCCACGTCCAACCGAGACAGAACCATGAAGAGAATGGAAAGGATGCACAGGGAGCCAGGGCTGCCTGCTGTCACCAGTACACTTGCTGAGAAGCCACAGGGGCCTCTGCAGCGTCCACTCCGCCATCACCAACTCCCACAGACACCGCGACTATGGAGCCAGAAGTCTCTAGAGCGTGGTTGGAAGTCAAAGGTCTCCCCTTCAGGCCCCAGTTTCAGCTGTACATAGCAGTGCAATGCAGACATCAAGCAGCGCTGAGTTGGATTCCCAGCTGTCACTGGCTAAGCTGCACAACCTTTGACAACTTCTCCTCCTTTCTTCCACTGTCAGCTCAAAAGGTTACACACCCGCAGGGATGCCATCTCGGACCCCACAAATCGGACCAGATCCCCTGTTTACAAATCTCGTAATCCCTTAAAATTTTTATTCATGATACATATCACTGTTCATGATTTTGTATTTGATATGTGTGGTGATTCGTCTAACTTTTTTTTATTCCTGCATTCTAAGCTCAGAGAAAGGCAGGACCACATCTCTTTCATTCACCATTTTATCTCAGGGACCAGCACATAGAATATACTTAATAAAGGCCGGGCGTGGTGGCTCATGCCTGTAATCCTAGCACTCTGAGAGGCCGAGGTAGGTGGATCGCTCAAGGCCAGGAGTTTGAAACCAGCCTGAGCAAGAGTGAGACTCTGTCTCTACCAAAAATAGAAAGAAATTAATTGGCCAACTAAAAATATATAGAAAAAAATTAGCTGGGCATGGTGGTGCATGCCTATAGTCCCAGCTACTCAGGAGGCTAAGGCAGGAGGATCACTTGAACCCAGGAGTTTGAGGTTGCTGTGAGCTAGGCTGATGCCACGGCACTCCAGCCAGGGCAACAGACTGAGACTCTGTCTCAAAAAAATAAAAAAAAAGGAATATACTTAATAAATATTTGACAAACAAAGGAATTACACTGAGTTTTTATCATCTATAAAATAGAATGATGATACTTTCCTTGTAGGTTTGTTTTGAAGATCAATGAAACAATATATATGTAACAAAAAAAATTCCCTGCCTGTGTCTGACACAGAGTAGCTGCTCAAAATAGGGTTGTTTCTTTGCCACCAACTCTTTGGGGACCCACCATAGGAGAATGGTTGTCCCTGACCACCGGGGGTGCCACTGACCAGTGAAATTAGCCAAAACAGAAAACCGGGGACCTGAATAACCCACAAATTCTGTCCCAAGTCCCTGAATAATCAAAACTAGTTGGCACATTACAATTAATCTCCTCTTCTCTCTAGATGTCCCTTGATGGCAGGAAAAGTTATCTCCAGCTTCACTTTCCTTTCCATCCCAGATAGAGAGTAGCCAGAGGGACTGTAAATCCAGTCCTAACATTTTCAGTTGTTTGAGTTATGTTCTACCAGAATTAAGAAGGTGACTTTAAAAACATGAAGGAGAAATAAAGGTTGCACTTCCCAGAGCAGAGTACAGGTGTAAAATGAAACTGAACTTTTAATATGAGTCTTCTCTGGAGGAGAAAGTACTAAGAATATTTTTATAGAATACTTGCATTATGGGTAATTTTTTTTAAATCCAAGGTTCAACTTGCATGACACTGAGACATAAGTCTACCACTTAATGACGTTTATAACTCTGTAACAATACATTTTGTATAAATTACTGCTGAGGCTTAACATTTCTGATTATGATATATAGAATAAAGTGATGTCATAAAGGCGAAGTTTGTAAGTTACGATCTGTCCTGTTGCTTTAAATAAGAGGATTTCTGGAGACAATTGCCTTGATGAATATAAACTCAAATGAACCTTGAATCTCTTCAATTATTCTTATTTAGAATTCATTTTCCTTTGAACTTTCATTTAACTCAAAGCACAATGGTTCCATTATAAATCAAATGCGAGCTTGTCTTTCCTGCAATAACAAGTATGCTTTAAATAATGAAGCAACACCTATGATCATAAAAGATAATGTTTCAATGCACCAAAATACAAAAGGTAAAGAGATTTATTATCTTAGTTCAGTGATGAGGAGTTGAATATTTTTGTAGCAACACACATCTCTATTCCAGACATTTTTTGTTTGATGTTTTAGTGTATTCCCTTTCCTGTAAGACTGGGGGACCTTAATACCAATGAGAGAAATTGAAGATTCAACACAAAATACTTTTGGTGGCTGAGAAGCTCAAATCACTCCTTGCTCAGTTTCCCCAGTAAGCTAATGGATTTGAAAATGTCTCAACTTCCATGGGTCTTTTTCCTACTATGAAAGGGCTGGGCTGAATCATCCTAAATTCATCCCAAGCTGTAAAGACTATGAGTCTGTATACCTTTTCTTTTGTACAAAATTATGGTGCAGAGCTACTAAGTTAATGGATAGGAATATATACAGCACTTGATGGTTTTCACTCTGCATTTTGTAAATACCTTTACACATCCATTATGTGAATTATGCTATCCAAAATAATATAGAAAAAGCTTGGAGCATCTCCAAGCCATTACAGATAAAACAGTATTATGATGAGCATCTTCTAGAGTTCCCATAATAAATTCTCTTGAATGCAATCTAAATCCCACATAATAGGTCAAGTGGCCAAACCATCCCAAACAAGAGCCTACTTCCCCATGGAAGATCTCTCCAGCAGACAGGACACAGAAGACCTAAACAGGTAGGCTGAGCAGTTGGATAGCCCTCTTCCCGTTATCTCTTTGTGCATTTTATCTTCAAAGAATTGTGACCTGTCTCCAATATACCCTCGGGTGTGGGATTTACATTTTTAATTTTGGCATTTATGACGTGGTGCCTTTTCCTGGTTAATTGGTATCAGAGCAAAATGTTTGCCTCTCTCCTGAAATAAATCTCTTCAAGAGCTTCAATCACATATTCTTTTGTTCTATCCCTCATTTGAAACGGGCTCTATAAAGCCGCCAGGCCATGCTACATAATCTTTCGCCTCTCACATTTTTAAATCTGGGGGTTTATGCTTTAATGGCTTTGATGTGCTTACTATTCAGCCTGTTACTTAAACCACGTTCCTCCCAATCCAACACTCGGCTCTCCCTCAGCCTTGCAGCCTGTACCCTCTGAGGCTGAAAGGATTTATTTATCATCCAGAACGTTTCCATAATTTTGGAAACATATGTTTCGAAATTACATTCCAATATCTCATACTATGTTCTTTGTCTTGCATCTGCTCTATAAAAACAAACAAAACACACATAATTATATTCCAATGGCTGCAAAGCCTACATTTTCCACAAGAGTTGGTTCTTCCATAAACAGTAAGAGTCACAAAAAAGCACTTACGCACCCCTTCGATGTCATCTGAAATCACATTCTTGTGTTAATTAGAGCTAACCACTGATA
>CAUYRT010076755.1:0-12381 GCA_963574885.1 Lepilemur ruficaudatus
CTTTGATAAACCAGACAAAAATATACATTGGGGAAAAGAATCTCTTTTCAATAAATGGTGCTGGGAAAACTGGATAGCTACATGCAGAAAAATGAAACTGGATCCCTACCTCTCACCTCTCACAAAAATTCACTCAAGATGTTTAACAGACCTAAACCTAAGGCACGAAACCTTAAGAATCCTAGAAGAGGATGTTGGGAAGACCCTCTCAGACATTGGCCTAGGCAAAGAATTCCTGAAGAAGACCCCCAAAGCAATTAATGCAGCAACAAAAGTAAACAAATGGGACCTGATCAAATTAAAAAGCTTCTGCACAGCCAAAGAAACTATCACTAGAGCAAATAGACAACTTACAGAATGGGAGAAATTATTTGCTCTCTACACCTCTGACAAAGGTCTGATAACAAGAATCTACCTAGAACTCAAAAGAATTAACAAGAAAAAATCAAACAACCCCATGTATAAATGGGCAAAGGAGATGAACAGAAACTTCTCCAAAGAAGACAGAATAATGGCCATCAAACATATAAAAAAAAGTTCAAAGTCTCTAATCATTAGAGAAATGCAAATCAAAACCACATTGACATACCACCTAACCCCAGTGAGATTGATCGCTATCAAAAAATCCCAAAACAACAAATGCCGGTGAGGATGTGGAGAGACAGGAACACTCTTACACTGTTAGTGGGACTGCAAATTAGTACAACCTCTGTGGAAAAGAATTTGGAGATTCCTCAAAGAGCTAAAAATAGAAATATCATTCGATCCAGCAATAGCATTATTGGGCATCTACCCAAAAGAACATAAGATATTCTATTATAAAGATATTTGCACTCGAATGTTTATGGCAGTACAATTTAGTATTGCTAGGCCATGGAAACAACCCAAGTGCACATCAATACATGAGTGGATTATTAAAATTTGGTGTATGTTTACAATGGAATATTACTCAATTTTAAGAAACGACAGTGCCTGGATTAAGCTTAAACCCATTATTCAAAGTGAGGTGACACAAGACCGGAAGAATGGGCCCCACATGTACTCACCATCAAATTGGTACTGACTGATTAACACTACGGTGCTCAAATGGTGGTGGTGTTCACCAGGAATTTGGGGGGTGGGGGTAGACCCACATCTGAGTGAGGTGGTGGGCACTGTGGAGGGGTGGGACATGCTTGAAAAGTAGTTGGGGAGCGGAATTAGGTGTCTCAATAGGGGGAAGGAATTCTTCTAAAACTGATTTATATAAGTAACTGTAAATCTTGGTAAATTCACTAAAAATCATTTAATTATACACTTAAAATGGAGTAAAGGCATGATATGTAAAGTATACTTCAATAAAGAAAAAAAAAAGATTGTGTGTCCATCATGACACCAAAAATATACTTCTGGTTATTGGCTTTTAAGTTACTTTATATTTACTGCATACCTAAAAAATAATCTTTGTCATGATAACTCTTCTTATCTTAAGTTTTCCTGTTTAAAAGTAATTTATGCTCAAACAAAAAATGACTGTCATAAAATAATGAAATTACATGATATCAGAATTTGCTGTATTTGCCTATCATAACTATAACTTTCTGTGTGAATATCAGGAAACAGATAGTTAAATCAAATAAATTGCAAGAGATGAACATGAGCCAAAAGTGTTTACAAATTTATTTTATGAAATATATACTCCAATCTTTGACATTTATATTTTATTCTGCTACATTTTCATATTAAATCATTTACTTTTCAGAAGTGAGTTCTGGGGGTGGGGGAAAATATTTTTTTAATAAAGGAAGTTAATATTTACACACATTAATATATCATTTCCTTTGAAAGTAGTAAATGAAGTGAAATCAAGCTGACTCTTCATTTAGGGTAAATGTTACCTAGAATCCTTTAACATCTTATTTGGTAAATACATTTTGTGATATTTGACCCTTGAGATTCATTCTGCTGTATATTCACCATGAAGACATAATTTGCTTATTAAGTTTTCAGTAAGTAGGAGTGAGTGTCTGTGTGCATGCTTGTGCATTTGTCTTAGTTTGGGCTGCTATGACAGAATAACACAGACCAGGTAGCTTAAAAAATTGATTTCTCAAGTTTCTGGAGGTTGGGTAGTCATAAATCAGGGTGCCAGGCAGATCTAGTGCTGGTTGTAGACGACCACCTTCTCCCTGTGTTTTCTTTCACATCGCACAGAGAAGAAAGAAAGGAAGCAAGTTGTGTTCTGTCTCTTAAAAGGGCAATTGTCCCATCATAAGGGTTCCATCCTCATGCTCTAATTACCTCCTAAAGGACCCCACCTCCAAATACCATCACATTGGAGATTAGGGTTTCAACATATGAATTTGGAGGAAAAGCAATGATTTGGTCCACAAACAGTGTGTGTGTGTGTGTGTGTGTGTGTGTGTGTGTGTGTGTGTGTAGGCATGTATATGCTTACAAATAAACAGTTGGAATGACACATCAAAAAAAGATGATTCTATACAACTATGTCTGTTTTATTAGATTGCTTATTACAAAGAGACAAACTCAAATGTGTTCTCAATACTCTTCCTATTTATATGTTAAATTCAGTGTGCAAGAGTCCTCACCAATTATGATGTTTTGAACCTCACTCTCTTTTGTTATTCTATTGCATAAAAGTGCAAAAGAGGGAAGGGAAATGGGTAAAGCATACATAATTAAAGAACATGTAGCTGTCAAAATTCAGGGCTTTAGCTGGCAGCAAATTGCCTGTCTTTACCTGCTAAATAATAATAATAAAAAACACAATTTCTGTGTTAAATATATAAGTGTTTTCAAAGTTAACACTGACAGATTGGCAGTTTGGAATCATTCCTCCCCTGGGAAACTTATAGGTGACGTTATTGCAATGATTTTCAAATTTTCCTGTTTGCCAATCCGTCAGGAAGAGACAATCAGTTGAGCTCGGCAAATATCATCCATGACTTCCTCCTTGAAGATGTGTCAATTATGTTTTCTGGGATGAAAAGTGTCTTCTAAAATGTGAGAAGATGTTTATTCAAGCTTAAAAAAGGTTCTATTTTTTATAAATGACATTTCCCAATATAAAATCTCAAAATGATTATGATATAAACAGATACAGATATATAGACATATAGCATGCTTTATGGATATATACAGACACACCTCATGTTAAATTAATTTTATATCATGGCTGTCCAGAAAATGAAATAAATATTATAAAGGTAAATTTAAATATTCATCATTTGAGGAGATATACATATAGAGTTAGATATATAGATATAATCTGACAGTTTTCCTCTTCAACATCAAGCATTTGTTAAGTAAAATGTCAAGAAGTAGCTGGACTGTTCTAATCAGAATGTTTACAGGAATTTGAAGGTAGTGCCAAAAAAATAAATAAATAAATAGAAGAAAGGAGATGGTCAGAGAAGAGAGGTTGGTGGTCAAGAAATATGCAAACAGAGAGAGCTTGAGGAAGGTGGTCAATGAGCAATTCCAGTGGTGTTGAGCCTGAGTACCTGTAAGAATAAGGATGGCTGATATTAAATTTGAGTTAAATGCAATGCTACAATGCAAATGCTTCCTGTTAGGAGTATGGAATCTGAGTGAGATGATATACAAACTATAGCCTATGTATTTGAGATGATGAAAGTATCTCTAAACTGAACTAATTCCATAAAAGTAGTAACTTATATCAGTGGGGACAAGGTAAAATGCAACCTCTGGCCCCCATACCACCTCTGAAGAGATCGGGAGGGTGCTGAATTTTCCATTGCATTTGGAATAGTAGTGTCAACTGTTTTCATTTGAAATTGAAAGTTCAAAATAAAGCTAGAACACATTTGGTATATTTATGCATATGAATATAATTTATAAAATCAACAAGTATCTTGGCTGTTTTACATGAACCTAAAAGGGCTGGTGACTAGAGACAGAGATACATAGTAGCCAAACTGTGGATACAGACTTTCTGATAGAAATTTGATCCACTGCATGTCCATTCAATAGTACCATCCATGATTTTAGAGATTTTGTTCTAGAGTACAGTGAAGCTGATAATTTCCCATTCATATTCCTGGCATTCCATAATCTTCTATTATGGAATAGCAGGGGAAAGGTATTTTCAGCAAATACTATGGTCTCTCTCTCTCTCTTTGTCTCTCTCTCTCTCTCTCATCTCCCTCTCCAATTCTCTCTCTCCATCTTTTCCCTTCTCTGACAAAAATGACAAAAATGTTCATCTAACTCCTCCCAGTGTATACTCTTCCAAGAACTACAGAGAAACTAGATTTGGAAATCCTGAGGTTAGTTCTTACATCATTGAACTTGAAGAAGTTATGGAAGGAATACCTAGAATATATTTCTCTTCTTTGAACCAAGTGACACACAAAAAAGCTAGATTTTCACCAGAGAAATTAGGGTATGGAGTTGGGGTGAGTGTTAGGAACCAAACCCAGTATCTTATCAGAAGCGAATGATGGACAAGATTAAAAGAACTCGAATCTTCAGAATAAGCAGGTATCATATTAATAAAATACAGCAAAAGTTGATAGGAAGGCAAGATTATACAAAATATAGTACCATGCTATTGAAGCTGAGTTCATTTGAAAGCTTTGTTTGATGAAGAGCAATTCAAAATATTAGAAAGCTAAAATAATCTAAATAGATTCCTATGTAGAGGATGTTGTATATAGTAGAGTGTCCACAAACCTAGAAAATTTGGTGCATTGGGAATTTCACATGATTTTACCAAATAAGGTTGTCTGTAGAGTTCAGATTGCAAACTGAAATGATTTCCATTTGTTTTTCTTGAATATTATTGGGTTGATTTTTTATTATGGTAAAATACACATAACAAAATATAAGATTTTAACCATTTTTAAGTGTATAATTCAGTGGTATAAGGTACCTTCATATTGCTGTGTAATCATCACCACTATACATTTTCAGAACTTTTTTATCATCCCAAATAGAAGCTTTGTGTCTATTACACAATAACTCCCATTCATTTCCCCCACCTTCTACAACATACCAGTTCCTGGCAACCACAATTCTTTGTATCAAAGAAATTTAACTACTCTAGATACCTTAGATAAGTGGCATCATGCAATACAATATTTGTTCTTTTGTGTCTGGATTATTTCACTCAGCATAATGTTTTCAAGGTTTATCCATGTTGTAGCATACATTAAATTTTCATTCCTTTTTAAGGCTGAATAATATGTATATATCACATTTTGCTTAATTATTCATCTATCAATGAGCTTTCGGGTTGCTTCTACCTTTTGGCTCTTTTGAGTAATGCTTCTATGAGCATAGGTATACAGATATCTGTTCAAGTCTCGCTTTCAAGTCTTTTGAGTATATACTCAAAAGCAGAATTGTTAGATCACATGGCAATTTCATTTTTAATGTTTTGAAGAATCATCAAATTTTTCCACAGTGGCTGAATCATTTCAAGTTTACTACTTCACTATTCTCATCATATCTACTATTTAAACTATCCATTAAATTTTTACAATTTTTTTTCCATAAAAGCTTATTTCAATAAGAATACTTTTTATTTCTAAAAGTTCCATTAGGTTTTCAAACTTACCTATCTTTGATGGTACCTCTTTTTCTTTGTTTCTTTTTTATTCCCTCATTCATTCATTTATTTCATTAACCATTTAATGCATAGTTAGCTTATTTTCTGTATGTGATAAAATTACAGATCTAAATTTAAATCTGTTTTACTTTGTTTGAAGATCTAAACCTGTTTTTTTGTTTGTTTGTTTGCTTGGTTGCATCAGGTAATTCTGTTTTTCTTTGTTTTGTTAGTTTTTGTTTGCTTTTACTTTAATCTGAGGGAATCTTAAATATCTAAAATGCACTAAAATACTTTCCTTCATAGGGGATTTGTACTTGCTTCTGCCTAGAATCAGGAGGCACTACTAACCTGAAGCCACTTTAGACCCAATTAAGGTGTGACAACTGAGCAGGAGAGCCTCACATTTTGTTCCCCATCTTGGTGGAAGCCAAACATTTGGATTGCAGTGGAAACAACGATAGAGGCATTATGGGAGCTCTAATTGTGTTTGCTTACCGTTCATACATTCTTACTCTAATATCAGCTGGTACTTCTACCCTCCCGCGTTGTGAAGATTTTTTTTAGAGTATATAAAGAGCTCAGAAATAAACTAAAGTTTATACTTGTGATAATTTATCCAAAGTCTACTTCATTTTTAGTAGCAGAGATTTCTAGGATATTTAGCACTCCATGCAGCTTTGTAATTATTTGTTCTTTGAAAAAAATAGAATATTTCAGGAAAGTCTGATTTGCAAATGTAGGACAAAACCTCCTTGTTTTGTACATTAAAAAAACAAAATTGTTTCTTGATCATTCTTAAAGCTATGTGATAAAATATTGCACACTTAATTATACGTATGTACAAAGACTATACGTATGTGCAATGACTTTCTATAGTGTCTTTATAATAAAATATCTTGATTTCCCAAATTTATTTTCAAATAACCAGTTGTCTATTCCGTTATATAAGACACAAATAAAACAATTAAATGATATTAATCCTTAGCTTCACCCCGGTGAAAATGCACTTCATAAAGTCTTTCTCAGTTGTTAATGAATCAAGGACAGCCATCCTATTAAATTTTGCATATTACAAGAGATATTATATTACAAGAGATATTGGTCTGTAGTTTTCTTTCTTTAATTCTTTTACTGATTTTAACTATATTTTTGAGTTATTTTCTTAGTGATGCCTATAACTTATATCTTTTTAAATTTTTATTATTTTTAATTATTATGTGTACCTAATAGTTGTATATATTTCTGAGGTACACATGACATTTTGGTATAGGCATACAATGTATAATAACCAAATCAGAGGAATTGGGATATCCATCACATCAAGCATACTTTAAAATACATCTTAATTTATCAGAATCTACTTCAGATTTATACTTTCTTCCAGTGAAATACAGAAAATTTTTCCTGTATAGCTCCATTCCCTCTACACACTTTGAGTGTTGTTATTATTATACATATTAACTTTATATATGTTAAAAGCCAAACAATATATTTTGATACTTATTCGATCATATAACTTTATGTATTTCAAATAAGCCAGTAGAAAAAATGAGAACAAATACATATTTATAGATTTTGTTATACAGCCTCCTTGTTTACTATTTTTGATTCTCTGCATTTCTTCCTGTGCATTCTTGTTACCATCTGGTGCTATTTCCTTACTACAAAACAGTTTTGCTTCAACCCATCCCTTTTGTGCTCTTGTTGTCAAATACATTACATGTTTTAGATCCAACAACATATTTCATATATACAATTTTAGGGAATTGCTTGTCAAATCAGTAAAGTGAAGGGAAGAAATACACAAATATATTGTCTTTTTTAATTATCTAAGTAATCACATTTCCAGTGCTCTTTGTTTTTCATGTGGATTAGAATTACTGTCTGGGGTCACTGATTTCAGCAATTAGTCTCTCTCGAAAGGCAGGGCTGTCTGCAAAAAATTCTTCCGGAATTTTTTTAAAACCTAAGAATTTCTTTATTTCACCTTCATTTTTTGAAAGTTGGTTTTGCTGGATATAATATTTTTTTATTTTTAATGTTCCATATTCCTGTTCTTGCATATTGCCCACTGCAATTTGGTGCAAATCACTATTTTATTTTCCCAACTTGATTGAGGTTTAATTTACATACAATGAAATATACTCATTTTAAGCATACAGTTGGATGAGTTTTGACCAATGTACACTTTTGCTTCTTTCAACACTTTGAATATGTCATCCCGTTGCCTTCTAGACTCGTTTTGTTCCAATAAGCATTCAGCTCTTTATCTCATTTGGGCTCCCTTGTCAGTGATAAATCCTTTTAATTCACAGCTTTTAAAGTTTTCTCTTTATCTCTATATTTCAAATTTTTGACTATGATATATCTTGGTGTGGATCTCTTTGTTTCTATTCTACTTGGAGGTTTTTGGGGTTCTTGGATATGTAGACTAATGTTTTCTATCAAATTTGGGAATTTTTCAGCCATTATCATTTAAATACTTTTTCTGTCCCCGTTTCTTCCTTCTCTCTTCCTGGTACTCTCATTAAACCTATGTTTATGTCCTAAATAGTATCCCACATTTCTTTGAGATTTTTTTTCCAGTTTTCTTTATTCTCTGCTTTTAAGATTATATAATCTTTATTAGTCTATCTTCAACTTTGCTGACTCTTTCTTATGCCAGGTCAAATCGATTGTTGATCCACTCTAATTTATTTCTTATATCAGCTATCATGTGTTTCAAGTCCAAAATTTTTGTTTCTTTTTGACAGTTTATATTTCTTTACTGATATCCTTTATATGATGATAAATTGCCATCATAATTTCCTATAATTATTTAAGTATTGTTTCTTTTAGCTTTTTTTATTTATTTATAATAGTTGTTTTGATGTCTTTGTTAAATTAATCATCTGAGCTCTGTCAAAGGTAGTTTCTACTGCCGACTTTCATTCCTGTGAATTTTTCACACGTGTAATTCTTTATTTTAGCTGGACTTTAAAAAATTGGGGTTTTTTAAATCATAAAGTTATTATTTTTTTCTTTTTTTGAGACAGAGTCTCACTCTATTGCCTGGGCTAGGGTGCAGTGGTGTCAGTCTAGCTCACAGCAACCTCAAACTCCTGGGCTCAAGCGATCCTCCTGCCTCAGCCTCCTGAGTAGCTGGGACTACAAGCATGTGCCACCATGACTGGCCAATATTTTCTATATATATTTTTAGTTGTCCAGCTAATTTCTTTCTATTTTTTTTTTTAGTAGAGACAGGATCTTGCTCTTGCTCAGGCTGATCTTGAACTCCTGAGCTCAAACAATCTGCCTACCTCAAACTCCCAGAATGGTAGGATTACAGGCACTAGCCCATAAAGCTTTTTAATTGTGGCAAAATACATAACATAAAATTTACCATCTTAACCATTTTTAAGTGTACAATTCAGCAGTGTTAAGTATATTCACAGTGTTGTAAAACAGATCTTCAGGACTTTTTCATCTTGCAAATCTAACATTCTGTATCCATTAACTAACACCAACCCATTTTCCCCCGCCTCCAGATCATAGCAAGCATCATTATATTTTGTGTTTCTATGAATTTCACTACTTTAGATACCTCATATAAGTGCAATCACATGGTATTTTTCTTTCTGTGACTGGCTTATTTCACTTAGAAAAATGTCCTCAATGTTCATCCATGTTATAATAAGTGACATGATTCCCTTCCTTTTTAGAGCTTAATAATATTTCATTCTATGTATGTATCAAATTTTATTTATCCATTCATCCATTTATAGGCATTTGGCTTGATTCCACCTGTTGACTATTGTGAATAGTGCTGCTGTGAACATGCCTGTACAAATATTGCTTCAGGACCGTGCTTTCAATCTTTTGGGTATATACCTAGAAGTGAATTGCTGAATCATATAGAAGTAGTAGCTTTAATTTTGGGGGAACTCCTATGCTGCTTTCCATAATGGCAGTACCAATTTACATTACTACCAACAGTGTACAAGGTTTACGTTTTCTCTACACCCTTGCCAATATTTGTTATGTCTTGTATTTTTGATAATAGCCATCCTAACAGGTGTGAGGCAGTATATCATTGTGGTCTTGATTTGCATTTATCTGATGATTAGTGATGTTGACCTCACTTTATATGCTTGGAGGCCACTTGTATATCATCTTTGGAGAAATGTCTATTTAAGTTATTTGCCCATCTTTAAATCAAGTTATTTAATTTTTTTCCTCAAGTTATGGGAGTTATTTCTATATGAAAACTGGAGTTTTTATATAATATGATGTAGCAACTCTGGATAATGATTTCCCATACCACTCTCCTATTTGTTAGTACCTAGGATGAACTAATTCTGAGATGTGTATTTCTCCTATAGTGTGCAAACTCTAATATCCCTGCTCCGATTTTTTCCCGTTTTGCTTATAAGTTTTACTGTAACTAGGGGTCATTTCTGGGTCAGCACAAGTCACTTATTGGTCAAAGGTGATCTTAAGCCTCCTTAGGAAATTAGTGTTTACCCTTCACTGTTGATGTGTGTATGCCTTGGGGGCTATTATCATAGTTCAGGGAATTTATGTTTTTTGCCACATGTTCAGCCAGTGACAAGTATTTTGGAAGTTCACTTTCTGCTAGCTCCTGAAAGGGTGTAGCCTTGAGTATGCACACAATATTCCAGACTACCATGATTGAATGTATTTTTATTTTTAAGCCTGGCTTTCTAGAAATCACCACTGGGTAAGACTAACTTATTGTCCTATCAGTGATTGATCAGAAGTTATGTTTAAGCTCCTTGTGTCAGTGAGACATCTTCCCTGTACTGATTGGTTTAAGTGCAGCTTAAGAAATATTTTCAAGTCTGCCCATATCCTGATGTGATTGCTTTTCAGTGGGTGCAGCTTAATTGATACACATTACATTCCTCACCTCCAGGGTTGACTGCAATCACATGATGACTCTTTTTATGTATTTTTCCTTAGGTTTCTCTGTTAAGCTTCATATTGCTCTGATGTTTGCTTGTTCCTATTCATTTTATGTAGCTATGAGTGTCCTCTTAGTTCTTCTTTACCAAGATCTCCATTATTTTCAACAACAGCATTAGGCATAGAATTCTCCAAACTCTGTTCCATTTTGAGTAGTTTCCTTGGGCAGGGCTGATTGTAGAGAGACAATACTTTCTAGTCCTTTTGCCTTGTCCCTCCAAGCAAATCACTTCCTAGGGGAACTACTGCTAAAACCATTGGGATCCAGTATTGTTGGCCTGCCACAGCTGTGGTGCAGCTTCTGTCCTATGAGTAGGTCTTGAATGGAAGAAGGGAGCCTTAGACCTCTCAGCTTTTTAGTCACTCTTGCATGGAACAGATGATTTGTAACATGGAGCTGAGGAAAATGATAAAGAAAACTCTCTCTCTCAGCATAAAACTATAACCTCAGACTGGGAGCTAGAGAGAAAGGGAATTCTTTCACCAAGGCCACGCATTCCCAGAGTAGAGCACCAAGGTAAAAGCTTCTGTAACACAAGAAAGAGGATGGTAAGGTTGCAGTTTTATTGTTCTTACTGAGATTTACTAGGATTTTTGAATGAATGTTTCTCTATTTGCATTGTGGCCTTAGGATAATTTCCAGAGATGTTATATTACTGTTTTTTTTAAACAACTTTATTGAAGTATAATTTACATACCATGCAATTAATTCATATTAAGTGTACAATTAAATGATTATTAGTAAATTTACTAAGTTGTACAGCTATTCACACAAATCAGTTTTAGAACATTTCCTTCCCCCTATTGAGACCCCTGATTCCCATCCCCAACTACATTTCAAGCATGCCCCTCCCCTCCACAATGCTCACCGCATCCCTCAGATGTGGGGCTACCCCCAACCCCCGAAACCCTGGTGAACACCACCACCATTTGAGCACCATAGTGTTAATCAGTCAGTACCAATTTGATGGTGAGTACATGTGGAGCCCATTCTTCGGATTTTGTGTCACCTCACTTCGAATAATGGGCTCAAGCTCAATCCAGGATAATATAAGTGGTGCTAGCTCACTGTCATTTCTTAAAATTGAGTAATATTCCTTTGTAAACATATACTAAATTTTAACAATTCACTCATGAATTGACGGGCACTTGGGTTGTTTCCACGACCTAGCAATAGTGAATTGTGCTGCCATAAACATTCAGGTGCAGATGTCTTTATTATAGAATGTATTATGCTCTTTTGGGTAGATGCCTAATAATGCTATTGCTGGATCGAATGGTATTTCTATTTTTAGCTTTTTGAAGAATCTCCAAATTCTTCATCCTTTACTTTCTTGTAGCTCAAATGAATTTAAAAGATTTTTCAAAAGGCTTCATCTAGTTTTGTTATTGTCCTGTGGGTGTTTTGTTGAGCGTGTCTCGTCCATAAAACTCTATAAAGCATTTAGAAATGGTGACGGGTTCTCAGATTCATGACCTTCCCAGGAACCACGCTGTCATGGGCTCCCAGGATCTGGGACCACTGGTCTGGAGCAGGGTTCCACATTTTCTGTCCGTGACCCACGGGCGGCATTCTTTAATACAGCCACCCAGTGCGCTTGTGTGCATGTAAAACAACAAATTCACAGTCCTTAATACCGTTACTGTGCCTGATGAATTCTGATATTTTTCTATTATATTCCTTTTCTTTATTAAAAAAGAAAAAACTGTGACCGATGAAATTGATTTTATGATTCTTTGTGGTCCCTGAAAAATGATGCTCTAGAGCCTGAACCACCACCTCTCCACCCATAGCTGAGCTCCTCCCCGGGGGGCTGGGGTGGGGACACAGGCAAAGGCAA
>CAUYRT010076758.1:0-17011 GCA_963574885.1 Lepilemur ruficaudatus
GACAGGAGAAAACCAAGAAACAAATTGCATACACTTTAGAATTTTTAAAAAGGAAAATGTGATAAATATAGGCTCTGTTTAGGAGGCAATTCAATTGAAATGAAGGACTTTAAAAAGTCAATAGCCCAAGGCCGGGTGTGGTGGCTCATGCCTGTAATCCTAGCACTCTGGGAGGCCGAGGTGGGTGGATTGCTCAAGGTCAGGAGTTCGAGACCAACCTGAGCAAGAACGAGACCCCCGTCTCTACTAATAATAGAAAGAAATTAATTGGCAAACTAAATATATATAGAAAAAATTAGCTGGGCATGGTGGCACATGCCTGTAGTCCCAGCTACTCGGGAGGCTGAGGCAGAAGGATTGCTTGAGCCCAGGAGTTTGAGGTTGCTGTGAGCTAGGCTGACGCCACGGCACTCTAGCCCAGGCAACAGAGTGAGACTCTGTCTCAAAAAAAAATAAAAAAAAGCTTTTATTTATTTTTATTTTACATTTAGATCTATGGTGCATTTTGAATTAATTTTTTTATAAGCTGTGAGATTTAGGTAGGCATTTATTTCTGTGGGCATAGGGATGTCCAAATGTTCCAAGTTATTCCAAATGTCCAAATTATTCTTTCCCAAGTGACTTGCCTTTGCACCTTTGTGAAAAATCCATTGGCCACATTCTTGTGGGTCTATTTATGATCTGTTTTTATTCCTTTGCAAATTACGTTGTCTTGATTAATGCAGCTTTATAGTATTACTACAGCTACTCTGAGTCTTCCAACTTTATTCTTTTTCAGAATTGTTGTGGCTGTTCTCGTGCTTTTGCCTTTCTGTACACATTTTAGAATCTGCTTGTTGATAGCTACAAAAAAATCCTGCTGGGATTTTGGTTGGGATTGCGTTAAATCTATAGATCAATTTTAGGAAAATTGACATATTAATAATATTAAGTTTTCCAATCCATGAACACATTATTTCTCCCATTTACTTAGATTTTCTTTTATTCCTTTTTTTTTTTTTTTTTTAGACAGGGTCTTGCTCTGTCACCCAGGCTAGAGTGTGGTGGCATCATCTGGGCTCAAGCAATCCTTCTGCCTCAGCCTCTCTAGTAGCTGGGACTGCAGGTGTGCACCACTGCGCCCAGCTAATTTTTCTATCTTTGGTAGAGATGAGATCTCACTCTTGCTCAGGTTGGTCTTGAACTCCTGGCCTCAAGTGATCCTCCCATCTCACTCCCAAAGTGCTAAGATTACAGGCCTGAACCACCACACCTGGCCTCATAGCATTTTAATTTGACTTTATATCTAAGTATTTTTGTTTTGGGAGTTGTGGTAGATGGTTTTGTTTTTATTTTATTTATTTATTTATTTTTGTGTAGCTCACTGTTGCTGAAGATGGTTTTGTTTTTAAATTTCTGTTTCCAGTTGTTCATTGCTAGTGTGTGTTGGCTTTGTATCCTGTGACTGATTAGTTCTGGGAGATACCTTGTAGATTTCTTGGGATTTTCTATAGATGATCATGTAATCTGAAAATAGAGACATTCGTTTCTTCCTTTCAGTCTGTAATTTCTTTAATTCAATTTAATTTCAGTCTTTTAATTTCTTTAACCTGCCTTGCTGCACTAGCTGGGTTTTCCAGTGCAATCCTGCACAGCAGCAGTGACAGTGGAAATCCTTGCATCGTTCCCGATCCTAGAGGAGCACATTCAGTCTTTCTCTGCTAAATATGATGTTACTGTGGCATTTTTGCAGTCAAATGCTCTACCACTGAACTATACCCCCTGACTCTGGCATTTTTGTAGATGTCATTTATCATCAGGTTAAATTCTCTTCTAATCCTTATGTGCTGAGAAATTTTTGTCATGATCGATGTTGAATTTTGTCAAGTGCTTTTTCTACATCAATTGATACAATCATTTGAGAGGTTTTTTTTCTCTTTGATTTTATTCTGTCATTGCTTGATTGATTTTTGAATACTGAACTAGCCTTGTATTTCTCAAATAAACTCTACTTGGTCGTGCTGTATTATTGTTTTCATGTACTGTTGGATTCAATTGGCTAATATTTTGTTGACCATGTTTACATCCACGTTGATGGAGGATATCAGTTTATAGTTTTCTTATACTGTTGTATCTATTTTTGTTATCAGGATAATGTTGGCCTCAAAATGAGTTAGGAAGTGTTCTCTTGTCTTCTATTTTCTGGAAGAGATGTGGTGAATTGGTGTTTCCTTTTTAAATAATTGGTAGAATTCACTAGTGAAATCATCTGGGTCTAGAGTTTTCGTTCTTAAAAGGTTTTTAACTATAAATTTAATTTTTTAAATATAAACTATTCAGGCTATTTCTTCTTATGTAAGTTTTGGTAGTGGCTTTTGAGGAATTATTTGGTTTTATATAAGTTGTTGAATAATTTGTTATACATAGAGTCATTCCAAATGTTCATTTATTGTCCTTTTAATGTCTGTGTGGTCTATAGTAGTAATACCTCTTCCATTTCTGATATTGAAAATAAGGTTTTCTTTTTTTCTTTTGGGTTAGAGGTTTATCAATTTTATTAATCTTTTGCAAGAACCATCTCTTTGTTGGATTGATTTCTTCTGGGGTTTTTTTTTCAATTTCATTCATTTCTGCTTTTTATTATTTCCTTCCATCTGCTTGTTCCATGAAACTTGGTAAAGATTAAAAGTCATTGGTCTTACAAGCAAAACCACGGTAAAATATATCTTAAAATTCATTCTTTTGAGAACCTTCCTAATAGTTTGCCATGTGTTGTCTCTTTGCAGTTAACTGGTCTGAGTGTCTCCAATGGAAAGGACCAACTTGTAGTGTTCCATACAAAAGACAACAAAGACCTCATTGTCTGTCTGTTCAGCAAGCAGCCAACCCATGAGAGTCGAATTGGAGAACTTGTTGGAGTGCTGGTGAATCATTTCAAGAGGTAAAGTTTGATTTTTGTAATTAAGACAAGTTTTAAATATATAAAATCTTTGATCATAATTATCACCAAATTTGTTTTTTGCCAATTTTAATGTATTGAGTTATTTTCTTCCATAAGGACAACTTAAATCATCTGTTTCACAGACAGCAAAATTAGCATTCAGGCTAAGTTTCAAGATTAGGAGTGGTCCTCTACTTTTCTAGTCTCCAGCTGAACCAACAGTGAGAGAGATTTTCCTAATGGTGATTTTATTTCACTGCCAATCCAAATATAATTAAATCCAAGAGATAGAAAAATCACTTTATATACTTATTGTCACAGCTTCTTATACCCAAATATAATCAGTTGGTGTGTCCACTATGACTATAAACAAATTGGAAGGCAGATTGAGGATGACATGTAGGTCCATGAAACTAAAGGAATTCCCGAGAGAGGAGATAACTACTGCAAAAATACAGAGTCATGATGGAACATGGCATGTTCTGAGAACTTCATAGTCAGCCTAGATGATATCTGGAGTTGGGGGTGAGAGAGAGTATGTGTGTGGTGTACAACGATGTAAGAAATATAAACAACAGATCCTAAGGGTGATGGGGACCAGTGAATTGATAATTTTAAACAGGGGAATGATTTTGTCTGGTTATTTATTGTAGTTGTTTTAGAGATGGGTGTTTTCTTCCCATAAGAGGTCTTGGAGTATCTGAGTAGGTGTGTCTCTCCAGAGTCAAATGTTTCCTTTGTGGCATGCTGCGTTTGCCTCCCCCAGCCCACCCTGATGCTGGGAGAAGAACACTCATCAAAATCAGTAATTGAGAAATGATACAAGTGTTCAGTTCCTAATCAAGTACTTCTTAATAGTATTCGTTTTTCAGTTTAGACATGGCTTTTCTTTCTCTAAACAAAGACATGTTTAGAATGAGATATCCAAATGTCTGATTCTACCGTGTCCATTTTTGCTGATAAATATACAGAGTATACTTTTAAAGGTGGCCTACACAGACCACTTATTTTATGTTATTAAACCTTGTATTCTAGATCAAAGTGGATCTTTAACTATCTTATACAATTACATGCTTTTACATGCTGTAAGTAAAGTAATGCTTTAATGGTCATCTGGTGGGGGAAAAAAGAATCTAACCAAGGATTACCAAAAAGTAATATCAATAATAAACACATAGGCCTTTGAAAACGTCCCTTCCATCCACCAAATAATTATAAAGCTAAGCAAAATACTAAAGAGTTTAGAATGGAAGGGACAGATATGAAGAAGGCTTCGCTGCAATAAATGTTTATAACTCAAATAAGCAGGCTTGTTTTCCTGATAATATTTAGTGATAGCGAAATATGGACAATTAACGGAATTTTAATTTGCTACCTTTAATTTGGATGCCTAAACTAACGAACACATTAGTTTTTGCTTGGGAAATGAAGTATTTTGTTTCATTCTGGGTCCTCGTGTAGTAAATTCTAACCCCTGTTAAATGCCTTCTACAGGTTACAGAAATGTGTGGATCTGATGCTAGAATTCATCAGTTGCTTTCTTTTCCTAGCATATGCATACTGAGATACATTTTTAGGTACATGGCTTCTATAATATATAAGAATTTTTAATTTCTTTAAAATTCATAAATGTAAGGAAAAGACTGTCAAGATGCTAGGGTTTTGGTTGTTATTTATTCTTGATGTTCTTAACACTTAAAGAGATCAAGTAGAAATGAGAGCTAAAATCTCTTTTCCCTGCCCCCAGAAAATTCAAGCTTGAAATTTTGACTTAGAATTATAGTTATCAACTTACGATTGACTTCTTGAAGAAAGGTTAATTTGATTTTTTTTTTCTAGCTATTTTCCTTTATTGTCAAGTATCATATCATTGGTGTGACTTTGGAATTCACATTGTGTTTTACAAGCATAATGATGTGGCACATAATCTTATTTGTCCCTGGGTTAATTATGGAAATCCAGAGGTGAGAGAGATTTAACTCCAGACCAACTTTTTATCTTGCAGATAATTTCCCTAAAGAACATTCTGCGTTTTCTAGTCAGAAGTTGGGAGGAAAGGGCTCAAAAGTACCCAAGGTTGGGGAAAGAACCAGCTAAGATGACCGGAGGGAACAGTGCTCAGCACTCACACAGAGCCAGGAGTAGTTTTTGTTCTAACAAGGCAAACTAAAGAATATCATAGTTCACAGGGCATTTGGGTAGAAGGGTTTTTATCTTAGTAGATAGGAATAATTGGCCCTAGAATAAATGCTGCTCTGGTCCCACCTAATAAATCTTAAAAGCAAGACCCAAAAGGATCATACTGCTACCAACTAATTTAATTACGTCCTGGAGCAAAGCTCATGATTATTTATAGGAATACAAAAATATCCACACCTAACAAGGTAAAATTCACAATGTCTGACATCCTGTCAAGGATTACCAGGCATACAAATAGGCAGAAAAATCCAAACCATTATGAGGGTGCAAAGTCATCCAGCAAAACCAACCCAGAACCAATAATGGTATTAGAACTAGCAGTTACAGACGTTATAAGTTATTATAACTAAACTTCAGATGTTTATAAGTTAACTAGAGACATGGAAGATGTAAAGAAGACCCAAATCAAATTTTACAGTCAAAACACACTGATGTTTGAAACGTTTCATGATTTAAAAAAACAAAAAGACAAAGCTTCTCCTTGAATAAATTTCTCTTCATCGCCATCTTCTCTCATGAGCTGAAGCCAGACCTTCCATATGCATCCTGAAACAAAATCCAACTAAGTGTAAATTAGCCTCTTTCTCTCACCTCCTGCGGTCTTTACTCAACCTGGTCCCATTATTTCTGCCTCCCCAAGTACAATTCATGTTTTCTAAGACATTTGAAGACAATCCTTAATAAAGTACAGGTATACTTCATTTTATTACGCCTCACTTCACAGGTGCTGCATTCTTTTACAAACTGAAAATCTGTGGCAACCCTGCATTGAGCAAGTCTGTTGGCACCATTTTTCCAACAGCACATACTCACTTTGTGTCTTTGTATCACATTTCGGTAATTCTCCAAATATTTCAAAATTTGTCGGTATTGTTATACCTGCTGTGGT
Source organism: Lepilemur ruficaudatus (assembly GCA_963574885.1). NCBI lineage: Eukaryota > Metazoa > Chordata > Mammalia > Primates > Lepilemuridae > Lepilemur > Lepilemur ruficaudatus. The sequence continues at coordinate 6,009 of CAUYRT010076758.1, forward strand.
GATCTGTGGTCAGTTATCTTTGATGTTGCTATTATAATTGTTTTGGAGAACCACAAACTTGCACCCACTTAAGACAATGAACTTACCGTTGTGTGTGTGTTCTGACTGCTCCACTGAGCAGCCCCAATCTCTTTCCCTCTCCTCAGGCCTCCCTATTCCCTGAGACACACAGTATTGAAATTAGGACAATTAATAACCCTCCAATGGCCTCTAAATGTTTAAGTGAAGGCAGGAGTTGCACATCTCTTACTTTAAATCAAAAACTAGAAACAATGAAGCTTATTAAGCTTAGTGAGGAAGGCATGTCAAAAGCCAAGATAGGCCAAAAAGTAGGCCTCTTATGACAGTTAGCCAAATTGTAAATGCAAAGGAAAAGCTCTTGAAGGAAATTAAAAGGGCTATTCTGGTGAACACACAAACAAAAAGAAAGCCAAACAGTCTTGTTACGGATATGGAAAAAGTGTTAGTTATCTGGATAGAAGTCTAAACCGGCCATAACATCCCTTTAAGCCAAAGCCTAATCCAGAGCAAGGCCCTAACTCTCTTCAATTCTGTGAAGAATGAGAGAGGTGAGGAAATTGCAGGAAAAACGTTAGAAACCAGCAGAGGTTGGTTCATTAAAGGAAAGAGTCTGCCTCTATAACATAAAAGTGCAAGGAAAAGCCAGCAAGTGCTGATGGAGAAGCTGCAGTAAGTTGTCCAGAAGATCTAGCTAAGATCATTGATGAAGGTGGCTACACTGAACAACAGATTTTCAATGTAGACAAAACAGGCTTATATTGGAAGAAGATGCCATCTAGGGCTTTCATATCTAGACAGCAGAAGTCAATGCCTGGCTTCAAAGGAGAGGCTGACTCTCTTTTTAGGGGCTAGTATAGCTGGTGACTTTAAGTTGAAGCCAATACTCACTGACTATTCTTAAAATCCTTGGGCCCTTAGAATTATACTAAATCTACTCTGCCTGTGCTCTAGAAATGGAACAACAAAGCCAGGATGACAGCACATCTGTTTACAGCATGGTTTGGTGAATATTTTAAGCCCACTGTTGAGACCTACAGCTCATAAAAAAAGATTTTCAAAATATTACTGCTCATTAATAATGCACATAGTCACTCAAGAGCTCTGATGGAGATGTACAAGGATATTAATGTTATTTTCATGCCAGCTAACACAGCATCCACTCTGCAGCCCATGGATCAAGGAGTAATTTTGACTTTCAAGTCTTCTTATTTCAAAAATACATTTTGTGAGGCTATAGCTGCCATAAACAATGATTCCTCAGATGAATCTGGGCAAAGTAAATTGAAAACCTTCTAGAAAGGATTTATCATTCTAAATGCCATTAAGAGCATTTATGATTCATGGGAGGAGGTAAAAATAGCAACATTAATAGGAGTGTGGAAGAAACTGATTCCCATCTTCATGGACTTTGAAGAATTCAAGACTTCAGTGGAGGAAGTAACTGCAGATATGGAAGAAACAGCAAGGGAACTATAATTAGAAGTGGAGCCTAAAACTGTGACTGAATTTTTGCAATCTCATAACAGAACCTGAACAGATGAAGAGTTGCCTCTTATGGTTGAATAAAGAAAGTGGTTTCTTGAGGTTAAAACTATTGCAGGTGAAGGTGCTGTGAACAGTGTTGAAATGACAACAAAGGATTTAGAATATTACATACACTTAGTTGATAAAGCAGCAGCAGGGTTTGAGAGGATTGACTCCAATTTTGAAAAAAGTTCTTTGGGTAAAATGCTATCAAACAGCATCTCATGCCACAGAGAAATCTTTCCTGAAAGGAAGTCAGTCAATGTGGCAAATGTCATTGTTGTCTTATTTTAAGAAATTGCCAAAGCCACCCCAACCTTCAGCAACCACCAGCCAGATCAATCAGCAGCCATCAGAATCAAGGCAAGACCCTCCACCAGCAAAAAGGTTATAACTTATGGAAGGCTCAGATGATTGTTAGCATTTTTTAGCAATAACATATTTTTAATTAAGATATATACATTTTTGGCCGGGCGCAGTGGCTCACGCCTGTAATCCTAGCACTCTGGGAGGCCAAGGCGGGCGGATTGCTCAAGGTCAGGGGTTCAAAACCAGCCTGAGCAAGAGCGAGACCCCATCTCTACTAATAATAGAAATTAATTGGCCAACTAAATATATATATAGAAAAAAAAATTAGCCGGGCATGGTGGCGTGTGCCTGTAGTCCCAGCTACTCGGGAGGCTGAGACAGAAGAATCGCTTGAGCCCAGGAGTTTGAGGTTGCTGTGAGCCAGGCTGACGCTATGGCACTCACTCTAGCCCAGGCAACACAGTGAGACTCTGTCTCAAAAAAAAAAAAAGATATATACATTGTTTTTTTAGAGATAATGCTATTTCACGCTTAATAGAGTACATTATAGCATATGCATTATTTTATATGCACTGACAAACCAAAAACTTTGTGTGACTAGCTTTATTGTGATATTCACTTTATTGTGATGGTCTGGAACCAAACCCACAGTATCTCCAAGATGTGCCTGTATATTCAAAAGAATGACATTAAGAATATTTAACAACCAGTATGGCTCAAGCACAGACCAGTCAGAACAGACACTATGTATAAACACCTGATACAACCATACCAGCAAGTCCAGGCTATATTCTGTAGAGTAGAAATTCCACTGAAGGGAGGAAGGGGGGACCCAATATCCAGTACATTTAGGAAATGCTAATGAAGGTAAACAGGTTTCTTTACTGCAGTACTTCTCAGAGCCTATAATATGTATGTGTTTGTTCATTTTAAATGCAGCCAATACAAAAACAAGAAAATTCTATCTATATTAATATAAAACCATTTTTAAAATACATTGTTGAGTAGAAAAAAAAGGGCAAGGTACAGAATAGTGTACGTAAACATACCACCATTTGTGTAAAAAAAAGTTGTAAAGAGAGTAGACAGAGGGAGAGAGATGCCTATGTATCTATATAGATAGATCTATATCTACCTATAATATAGATATCTGTTGATAGATATAGATGTATCTCCTTACAACTTTTTTATGCAAATAGTGGTGTGCTACGTACACCATTCTATACCTTGCCATTTTCCACTATTTAACAATATATAGATATAGATAGATAGATATACACATATATGGTTATGTAATATAGACTAAATCTGAAAAGATATGCAGGAAATAGGTAACAGTGTTTGAGGACTAGAATGAGGACTGCAAAGAGGACTGGGCCACCTCAGTATAGAGAGAAAGAGGTAGGAGGGAGATTTATTTATTTTTCACTTTGAAACTTTTGCAACAAATACATGTGTTACTAAATTGTTTTTCAGTTTAATAATAAACAGCAGCTAGTTTTTAATTATATTATAAGTGGCTCTGAATTTTTACTTTCCTTTCTTGATTAGAAAAGTAGAAAAGAACAAAAGAACTTTCTAAGTCAGTGATCTATCTCGTGGCATTTCAATATCTTAAAATAATCCCAAATAAAATTTCTTGGAATATTATTGTTCTATATCGTTTCGTTGTGTATGTCACGTGACCCTAAGGTGGGGTTTCTTTCTCTGTGGTTTGCAGTGCCAGTGGTTTGCCCAGGCCAGTGTGCTTTGCAGAGATTAGAAACATGGCTGACTTGACTCTTGGTTTGTATTTCATTCTCTGCAGCAGCTACCTGCTGGTAGTGAGCTTTTCTGCCCACTAGTAAACAGATGGTCTCACATTGGCTGCCCTAACTACGGAGTCACCAGAAACTCTGCAATATTAAGCTGTCAAAGGACCCATCTGCCCTAAGCAGCTGTCTAGGCATTTGCCTGCCTGGATGCTGGAAACCTCAGTATAATCCCAATCACAGGCATTGAAATTTCTTATTTTTCCTGTTCTTTTTCTGTGGCTGAAAACCAGAAGTCAGTGCCGTCTGCTTCTTGTTCTTCTTTAATATCTGCTTAATTAAGGGAGCACTGTTACTGAATCTAACAGAATATGTGACCTGCTTCACTGTTGCATTTTCTTATATTCTTTTTAACTCACACTTAAAGCCATGGGAAGACTCATACCAATAAGCAGGCCATTGCTTGGTGGCTGTACATTGCTATGGCGAAGAGATGAGGCCACCTCCCGCAGGTCTCAGCTCCCAGGACTCCCTGTGCTGCACAGCTGGGGCTCAGCCTTCCTGCTATTCCAGCTCCAGCGGGTGTCTCCCGCTCCTCTGCCCCGATCCTGAATGTGCATTTTCATGGTCTTTGATCTATATTCACAAGCTGCTTTCCTTGAATGCCTGGCCACTCATTGTAATAGATCCTATTCCAACTAAAAATGTATAAGTAAAGACAGTTGAAAATAATGCAGATTGTCAACTGTAAGGGACTGATTGATTAAATTTTGGGCTGTCAAATTTGGAGTATTTGAGCTATTTAAAATTATAATTATTGAAGGCATCTGATTTGTGGGGACGGAAAAGTGGGTGGCCACAATTCACCCTCTTCTGCTTTCCAATAGATATATACGTGAAAACACATGAAGAGATGCCAACTTTCCATACTACTGGGAAATAGAAATATTAGTCAACCATGGACCCACCAAGAGGGACATCCTTCACCTCTGGTCACACGTCACCTCATCAGGCCTTCCCTGACTGTAGCAATAGCAATTCACCCTACCCCAGCACTCCCTGTCCCCCTACTCTGCTTAATTTTTCCCCATGGCTCTCATCTCCATCTACCGTACCATATCTTTACTTATTTGTTTACTGTATATATTCCAACTAAAATATAAGCTTCATGTAAGCAGAGACTTTATTTCTATTGTTCACTGAAGTTTCCCTAGTGTTCAAAACAGTGCCTGGCACAGGGAGGTTCCCTGTAAATAATTGTTGAATATCCATTGTTAAAGAGAAAATTGCTGAGTGATAGCGTCCTCTAGCAGTAGGGTGCTCCTGGCCCTTCCTCCCTGGTATGTGCACCTTGCCCACCAAAGATGAAAACTCAGCCCTCCTTCTGTATGAAAGAAAGGAAGAACCCTTTTAAAGTTTTTTAAATTTATTTTTTGATTAATACATAATAATTGTATATATTTATGGAGTACAGGGTGGTATTTCAATATATTTATACAATGTGTAATGATCATATCAGGGTAATTAGCATATCCATCACTTCAACATTTATCATTTCTTTGTGTTATGGACATTCAAAATCCTCCCTTCTAGCTATTTGAAAGTATACAATAAATTGTTGTTAATTGTAGTCACTCTGGAGCGCTATATAACACTAGAACTTATTCCTCCTATCTGACTGTAATTTTGTATCCAACCTCTGGCTATTCCTCCACCCCTTCCCAGCCTCTAGTAATCGCTATATGAATACCTCTTTTCTTACACTGATTCCAGGATTACAGCTCTAAGCAATGTAATGCATCTGGGGACAGAAGTGATTAGGTATTTTAAGATAATAAGTTAGCAACTAGAAGGGCTGTGGGCTGGAAGAGCCATGGGTATGTTGTATGCTGGGGATTGCAGCTTTTCATTCACTTTTCTTTAACAACTAAAGAACTAGAAATAATTGCAAACTCTCCTTGTCAGTGTGAGCAGACAAGGAAGTAGGAGGTAGGGATTCCTGCTCAGATCAGCAGTTTTATAATAAGTAAAAGCCTTTGAAACCACAACTAGAGGCTGTGCATATGAGCCAGCTCTCCAGCTTAAAAGCTGAGAAACTGATTCTAACTACAAACAGGTGGAACTTTAGAAAGAACCCAGAAGAATCCATATGCCCCTTTTTATGTGAGAACACCAGGACTGAATAGCTGTCTTCTTAGTTTTGAGGCCTATGAAGAAAGATATTAACAGTAAGAAAGATATAGACTATAAGACTTAAAAAAAAACTCTATTTCTGAAAAGAGCTATAATAGAAAATTTATATTATAGAGACTGTTCATACTCTGAATAGAATTCAAGAAAGCGTATATTCTCTGTAAACAGGCCCAAGATTACATGGCAGACTGAGATGAAGGGGGCTGAGAAACATATAAAAATGTTCAATTATTTGAATTAAGTAAGGAAAAATATTTAAAAGTTTAAATCACACATTAAAATCTGAAAATGGCACTGTTGATATTGCAGAAAAAGAACTGATGTGAAAAAAAGTTTGAGGAAGTCTCTCAACATGCAGGAGAAAGAAGATAATATCAAAGAAGTTGGCAGAACACTAAGATGAGTGTGTAGTGCAGTGTATGTGGGTGAAATGGAGGTTTGGAATTGAACTCCATGCCTGTAAATGTTCCCCGAGTAATTGTTGTGTGTATGATACCTTGTATAATAAAAGTATTCTCAATAGGAAAAAATAAAGAAGTTGACAGACATAGAGGACACAGAACAAAAAGTTTACATTCCAGCACTGGATATACTTGAAAAAGAGAAAGAAATTAAGCAAAAGTAATGGTATATTTCATTGATTGTAAGTACATTTTTAATGAATTTTTAATATCTCTGAAATTAGGATGTGACTTATAATTGATAGATTCTTACAGTTATAATGGGCAAAATTTTATCTTCAAAATACAGAAAATAAGAGAACATCTTACAGAGAAGGAATCTTATATTGAATAAATTATGATAATTAAAAACATACTAAAAGAAAATATTTCTGTACTAAACGCACCTTGTCTGAAGAGCCAAAGTGCCTACTTTGTTACTGTGATGGCCTTTTTAATCTCAAGGATTAAAAATAAAAGATACGGGAGGCTGAGGCAGAAGGATCACTTGAAGCCCAGGAGTCTGAGGTTGCTGTGAGCTAGGCTGACGCCACGGCACTCTAGCCCAGGCAGCACAGTGAGACTCTGTCTCAAAAAAAATAAAAATAAAAAATAAAAGATACACACACACACACACACACACATTTTTTAAACACACAGACCTAGGAGTGGGATGAGATTCCTTTACAAAGGAACAAATACTAGGATTGCCTCAGTCTTCTGTTCTGCAGCAGTAACTGCCAGAATCCAGTGGAGGAAAAGGTTAGAGCCCAAGAATTATATGCCCAACCGAGTTGTCATTTGTGTTTAGCAGACAAATGAGCCTCAGAAAGCATGCTACCAGGTCTCTTTGAAAGAGGAGCAGCTATGATCCACGTGGCTGGAAAAGTCTGTGAATAACTCCCAGGATCACCTTTTCCAGTCTTGCCACCAGTAAGGAATTAAGGGCCACATTTTCTGGGCTACTGTCCCAAAACCCCAGGGAAATTTTCCCTCTAACTCAATAACTATGGCCAGAATAATGGGATTGTCATGGTGTGTGTCAGATTCCTACCCTGATGGCAGTCAGTTTGGCCAGAGAAGTGGTATCTTCCCAAATTATGGAAGTCTCCAGTAAGAACAGGGAAGAGCATTTTTTTTTTTTTTTTGAGACAGAGTATCACTCTGCTGCCCAGGTTAGAGTGAATGCCGTGGCGTCAGCCTAGCTCACAGCAACCTCAAACTCCTGGCTCAAGCAATCCTCTGCCTCAGCCTCCCAAGTAGCTGGGACTACAGGCATATGCCACCATGCCCGGCTAATTTTTTCTATATATTTTTAGTTGGCCAATTAATTTCTTTCTTTTTTTTTTTTTAGTAGAGACAGGGTCTTGCTCTTGCTCAGGCTGGTTTCGAACTCCTGACCCTGAGCGATCCTCCCACCTCGGCCTCCCAGAGTGCTAGGATTACAGGTGTGAGCCACCATGCCCGGTGAGGATTGTGTTTTTATTGACACTTAAATTCACGTAATACTTCATGATAATGGTTGTCCATTCCATAAATGTCTACTATGTACAGAACTGGTATTAATTAATTTTTGTCCTAACTTGTATTCGTATTTCTTACACATATGTAAGTTGCCTGGGACCAGCTTCTTGTAGACCTATTGTCCCAGTATGGTTTTTAACAGCTTCTTTTTTCACTTTCAGAAGTGTTGTGTTTGAGTGATAAAGGTTATATGGTCAACCAACAATATATGATATGAATATATGATATATGATATGAAATCTGGGTGTACCTTTGTTTGACATTTTCTAAGTTCACCCTGCCCTTGGGTCTCTAACCAGTTTAGTCTGCGCCCCCATCCTGAGCAGCTGCAGGAAGACCGTGCCTTTTGTCAGACTGCTGTCCTCCTTGATGGGTCCAACTGGGGATAGAGGATGGGGCTTTCTTCATTGCCACTTCCCAATGCCCTATTTCTTGCTAGCCAGAAAAGTGAAATAAATATGCCTAAGGAAGAAACAAAGCTAAAGTAAAATTACACAAGGAGGAGAGAAAATTAAGAAAGATTAAAATATTGAAATTAAAGTATAAGGGTTAAAATATGAATGTAAAGTAAGCTATTATAAGATAAAACAATTAGATTTAAGATCAAAGACATAAAAAGCTACAAAATGCAAAATAAAATAAAACATATGAACGTAGATTAAGAACAAAAATTCTAAACTGAAGTAAGAATAACTATAATTTCAAAAGGGGATATAAAAGTCATATTTTCTAAAGAAATATAAATAAAGGCAAAGTAAAGAAAATAAGATAGAGGCAAAACACTTAAAAGATAAAGAACTAAAATGGAAATGGGGAAAATCAGATAAAATAAATTAATAAGATAATCCATGGAAAGTACTTCTCATGGTAAACTGATGGCGAGATGCTGCTCCATGAAGCAAAATCTGTCTTCCATAAAATTGGAAAACAAAAGATGAGGGGGAAAGAGGGGAAAAAGGGAGTACAGAGCCTGGCTAAAAACAAGCCAGGAGTTCTTGGCAAAATTCCCACTTAGACCTTTCTAGAGTTGGGTCCCGGATAGCTGGGAGATAGCTGCAGAGCAATACAAAGCCTCCAACCCCTGCCCTTCGTCCCATGTCCCCAACAACCTTGAATCTCTTTGTGGTATCCATCAGAGAGGACCCAGAGCTGCCTGAAAGAGCCTCACGACAAACAGGGTTGGTTGGCTTCACACGTGCTCAGCCACCAACCCTGTTCTTTGGCATCCTGGAGAATACTCCAGTATTTGGATACTCAGGTATCCAAAAGTGCATGGGAAGTGTTTGGTAGTTTCCAATGTGAGCAAACAGATGGCCTCCCCCTCTCACCCTTAGACAAGAACATTTGTCCTAGTAGCAATGGTAGTTAGTGACAATATTCTAAAATCTGTGAGATGGCCACATTTCTTCATAATATAAGTGGTATAAAACATGGTTAAAAGTATCCCAGAGGTTGAAACATTTAACTAATGTTGAAATAAAAGGGTATTAAAATGATGCTACAAAGTGAGAGATGTCTGGTAAAATGAAAGTGACAATTCTTCAAGGACAAGAACACAACTTAGGAGAAGGCAGCTTCAGGGTTCCACACAATAATCTATACATTTATATGTACACACAAAAAATATAAATAATATATATAAATATAATTTTTATATATAAATATAAATATACACACACAAGTTGGCAAGTGCACCATCTAAGTGGAGATGGGCTAACTTAACTTATGAGAAAGGCAAATGATCAGATATTAAGCCAATGGCAGGGAATCAATCAAGGAAGCAACTTCTAGAGAATATTTTTGCTTTGTCTGATCTACATATGTTTACATGAACACTCAGCTAAGAAAGCTTTTGGCAGAAGCCCTCCTGTGAGAACAGTAACCTTAAAACCTGAGCATGCATCAGAATTACCAGACTCTGAACTGTGGATTCAGGAAGTTGGGGTGGGGGTAGAGAATTTGCATTTCTAGCAAGTTCCCAGGTGATTTTGATGCTGTTTGTCCAAGGACTGCACTTTGAGAACCCCTGGCTTACTTTTAAGCCATGTTAATTGTGTCATAAAACAAGAAGACTGGAGTAAGTGGCTCTGGATTGGCTGTGGCTCAATAAGGTCTTTAAGGGCAAAATGTCTTTCTGATTTACTGTTCTGACATCTTTGGGTGTTAGCTGCTTATGTATGACTTGTTCCCCCGACACCCCAGTGTGGTCACAATATGGCTAACGCAGCTCCAAGAATTATGTCTTTGCATGATCCCATTCATGGCAGGAAGAAAAAGCAAAGAAATAACACAAGGCTTTTACTTCTGAGGTTCTTTTTGCAATCCAGAAGGAAAATGTTTCCCAGAATACCCAGCCAAGTTTCTCTTATCTCTCATTGGCCAGAACTGGATCACACGCACTCTGTCCCCACCCCCCAAACCAATTACTGCTTTGACAAAAGGGATAAGATGACGATACTGGTTTAGACTAATAATGATTCATTCCTTGGGGCTCGGGAAGGGGTCTACTTTCCCTGAAATCAGAGGGTCTCTGCCTACCGCCTGAAGAAAATAAGAATTCGTTTAGCAGGGACAGAGGTGCGAGTGGCTGTTGGGTAAGCAACAAACACTGGCTTCTGGAAGCGATATTTTACGTACACTATTTCACTTAATTCTCACATTTCTCTGAGGTAGGTATTATTATTCCCACTTTACAGATGAAGAAAACTGAGACTCGAAGAGGTTAAGTAAATTGCCTACACAGCTAGGAAAAAAATTAGAATTTGAATTAGGCCTATTGACTAGACAAATTAAATAATGCCTTTATATTACTACATACTGCTGCCTATTGTTTTATCTATAGTTCAGAAAAATCATTGCTAAATGACAACCCTTAATTATGGACAAAAAGGCTAATTTACATTTTGCTTACTATATTGTATATGTGTACACTAATCTCACAAAAATTTGAGACATAAATTTAAATTCTATAAATACTTAAGTAGAAAAACTTGTCACCAGGAATAATATATTTCTAATGACATCACATATCTTAATTTTTATTACAGTAGTGTCCCCTTATTCAAAGAGATATGTTCCACGCCCCCCAGTAGATGTCTAAAACTGAGGCTAATACGGAACCTTGCCTACACCATGTTTTTTCTTTTTTCTTTATTGAAGTGTAATTTACATATCATACCTTTACTCCATTTTAAGTGTACAATTAAATGGTTATTAGTAAATTTTCCAAGTTGTACAGCTA